>JAULBM010189030.1:0-17571 GCA_032357055.1 Geukensia granosissima
AAATGGATGAAACCAGAGGATTCCGAAAATCTGACAAAAAATCAAAAAGATGAGCAGCGAACATCCTTAAAATACAAATTTACTAATGTTGAATAAATGTGGCTTATGCTATATATACAAACATTTCAAGGAGTAACCTCTCATCAGCAGCAATAAAACCAAAAACATGGGAGATCAAAACACAGTAAAAGAAATACTCAATTTCAAATAAATCCAAATGGAAGCCAAATCCAGCAGATAAGACTACTAGGTGCAATACCTTGTGAAGCATTTTGTCAGCAATATATAATAAGTAGTCCAAAAAGCTTGTTTATTAGCTTTATGTAGATCTCATACTTGGGAACAAGCCAATTGGTTAGTGCATCAACGATTTCAGCGGGTCAAACAGTGGCCTTTTTCCTCTCTTTCTGTCTTGTTTTGCTCATAAATATATATTAACATAATAAATATTGCCGTATACAAATTGACGAAACTTAACCACAAGACTGCCAAAAACCGGATGTTCTATTTATTATTTATTTATTGTTGATATCAACAAGTCTCCTTCAACATTTGTTGTTCAGTTTTGTCAAGTGTTCTGAGAGTACAAATCTGAATGAGGATATGAAAATAAAAGTGGGGAGTTAAAAATATGGCAAAAATACTAGAATGATATGTCTTACCACGTTTCTGTCCGACATTCTATCCTAGTTTGATTCAACGTTTAATATTTTTCTAAATGTCATCGCTTTGATTTTGTCAATAAAGAAAATGAAGATAGCTATCCGTGTGTAACATGTGGTAAAGTTGTTTACAAAGTATCCTCGTTATATATATAAAACACCAAATACTTGGTAAAATATAAAAATACGTGGCATTCTAAATGCGATCAAATTTAAAACAATACAAACGACATAATTTATTTGCAACATATGCATCATGAAGTGACCCAAAGAATCCGTTTAATATATAAAACAAATTTACATATAAATTTTATTAGGGTAAGCATTATTTAATACTCCTGCTACACGTATGATATATAACAAACCGAGACATTTCGATAAAATAGAAAGACCTTATCCAGAAAACTATCCTCAAAATCAAACCAAAAATTATATTTTTGTAATCTGCGAAGACTAAACATTTACGAAACGACGTCCATGTTGGTATAAATGATTCTTCATTGATGTATCTGAGGTCAAGTGTAGAATACCCATGTAAAAATCAAAAGTGCATAGTGCAAAAGAGACGAGACAAACTTGAAACAAACTAATGATAAAACGAAAATGAAAGGAACAAAGGCTTGGAACCCACTGACTCCTTCAGAGGGATCTGGTGAACTGAGGCAACATGAAAGGAACAAAGGCTTGGAACCCACTGACTCCTTGAGAGGGATCTGGTGAATTGAGGCAACATGAAGATGTTAACTTATAAGGTTTGAGTTTGCAAACATATCATATCTCCTTTTTCTTTTTTCGATGCTACCGGTGGGATTTAAAATAGAATAAGAATAGAAAATATCTTTTTTGCACAGTATTGCTGTGTAAAATTGATATCAATATATCAATTTGTTTAACAATACTATCAAGACATAAAAAATATATATAATATTTGTGTAAATCCACTTCATTGTTATGTTTGTAGCTCGGCCTTTTCATGTATTGGTACATAATTCAAGTTTACAAATGCTGAATGTATATTTTGTATATACTGAATATCCATTTCAGGGAATAACCTCTCATCAGTAGCATTAAAACCAAAAACAAAGGAAGCCCGAGATTCAAACATTGTTCAATAAGTACTCAAATACCAACAATTCAAGAAAGGAAACAAATTAAACAGCAAGGACAACTACTTTGTGCAATACGTTTCGAAGCCTTGCCGAGAATTGAGAATAAAAAAAATGGAGCAAATTTAAAAATTTTTATGCCAGGCAAGTTTGACAACTGGGTTCCATTTTTTTGGGGGGGAGTAACAGGTTGTATTATGGTGGAATATTTGTCCACTGTTGAATCGAAGGCCTTGGGGCAACTTATCCGGTGTGAGTTTGCTGTGTGATAGAAAATCATACCATAGTTCCTTTATCTCTTTTCGATGCTACCGATGGGAGTTTAAAATAAAATAAAAGTAGAAAATATCCTATTATGCACATGATTGCTGTGTACGATTGATATCAATATATCAGTTTGTATAGGAATGTTACCAGGACATAAGTAATCCTTATAGACCCATCGTCTGGGAATATACACATTTACTTATTATATAAAATAACTTATCTCGACGGAAGAGAAATGTCTGCAGTTATATCAGTACGTGTTTTTTGAGATTCTGAATCAAATCTCATACACTAATTCCTTAAAGAGTGCTAGACAATAAATGAATATTACGTCACTTTCTTATCTACACTGTACAGTGGAATATTCTTTTGTTATCGTCATAGAATTCCCAAATGTACTGCGATAAAAATTTACAGAAACATTACAGATGTATTTTTCTTCTGATATAAAAATACGCATATAGTTAATATGAAATATATAAATTTACACTTCAGTTGTTTTGGGTCATTGTAATATTTTTTTCATTAAAAATTCCATACAATGATAAGTTGTATTATACAAAATGTCAAGGGTCTTGTTTTTGAGTGAATTAATATTTTCCTATAAAATAATTTAGGCAATGTAAATATTTTAAACAGAAATATATATTTCTAAAATCAGAAAGTTACAACTGCAATATCCACTGTGACCAATATTCAGATGTTTTAAAGTGTCATGTTCGTTACTGAACAAATAAGGTTATAATTTCCATCAATATTACTGCCCAATGGTCAGACGGTTACAACCCAATTTTTTACTGCCGATATATAATCTGAAGGTTTAAGCTGCTAAAACCATTTCTGACCAATGATATACGGTAACGCATATCACGCCTATTATTACGACAAACATGACACAAACTAAAAAAGACTTAAACTGCAAAACCCAACATGCGACCACTATTGACACTGTCTTCACAGACCTCACAACTGCATGTCCATTGCAAACGAATAATCAGTCATTATTTTTTAAATTCCCTCTTTTTAAAATTGTTTGCTGTCCGTAAAATCATTTTTGAATGTAACCTGTATTTTGTTCAATAAAAAAGAAAAGAAATATTAGGCAACTTTTTAAATCAAGTTATTTAATTTGCTCCCCACGAAAATTTCGATAATGAGTAGTAAGACATACTTTGAGATTTAGTAATAATTGAAAGGTCACTTTTTCCTTTACAGAAGTTCACTTTGCCTTTAACATTACAGTAACAGTTATAAGGTCTCGCAAAAAGAAATTTACAGTCAATTTGCGTCTATCCCAATGAATCATTCGTTTGTCCTGTAATGGCAGCGATATGCTCATCCTTTCCTTATTATTCTGTATAGGTATTTAAACGGCTATTAATCCCTAGTCGTAAATATCACTTAAGCTAATAAGAATAAGGATTACCATTATAAAATGAAGTTAAATACAAATATCACAACGTACAGTGACATAATTGGACTACTGTTCAGTGTAAATGTTAAAAAATTATATTATTTTCTGATGATATTTGTTGTTTAGAAAATATAACGAAAGACATATCTTTTGGTGAGGTTAATAATATTAATATCGTTTTGTTTCTCAAGATTGTTTTACCTTAGTTCATGAGAGTGGAGAGATATGCGATAAATGTCAGAGAGGATGCACTCCAACCACGAGAAAAAAATACAAATTTACAAATATAGAGGCCTCCACACGGCCTTCAACAAAGGTGGGATACCACGTCTTGTGAAAAGCTCTTTATCAACCCAAATAAAAACGTGTTAAAGTAAAATAATTCTATTCTAACCTTAATATTATCAAAAATGTACATGTAACAAAATTTACAGCACAAATACAAATATATGACCACAATTTCTGACTTGGGACAGGCTAATGAGATATGTGATAAATTAAATCAGTTAAATTTGACCTACCCTCCCAAACCAGTTTGAAAAACCAAAAGCAGTAAAACAGAAATTTACCCAATCCGACAACAGGGTATCTGGACATCTGAAGAGACCTTAACAATATTACAGGTCAAATTTTTATAATGCCTGTTTTTGACTGCTGATACAATAGTTCAAATTAAGTTGAAAACATTTGGCAGACCCCGTAATAATACGTTGCTTGTACGAACATTTGTGTATTTCAGTCGAACCTTACGTTTTAAAACAACATACTGCCAGCTATGTTTTAGTAGCAATAACAGTAAACATAAAAGTTATCTCACCTGTAATTATATTTTATGTTAATGATTATTAAGCAAACTCTAATAATATAAGGAAGATACCAAAAGGGCAGACAGAAATCGTTATTTCGGAAGACAGGCAAGACCATGGCCAACAAAATGAAACGAAAGACAAACATAGACCACATAACACTACACTGAAAACTAAAGTGGAGTAACACGAACCCTACAAAAACCAGGGTGAGTTCAGGTGCTCCTGCTCTACCAGTGGCACCCGTTGTGTTACTCAGTAGTCGAAGCCGTTGTATAGTCACAATCGATGTTAGTCACAACCGGAAAAAAGAACGGATTTTTATTCATGACAGTCGGAAGATATCCATTGTCATCTGTGAAATGAATAATTCGTACCGGTCAACCAAATCATGATGGCGACCGAAAAACTTCCGGAGTGATGACTCTAATCCTTATATGTGAAATTTTAGAAATAATCTGAGAAAATACTGTGTTTATATATAAAACATTTAATAGAATAAATTTGACAAAACAAGTCGAAGATAACATTAAGGATCAAAAAGAAAAATACATCAAAGCCGAACAATTTCAATTTATCTAACATGTATTTAACTTGCTTTCAGTAACTGCGTAAATTCATTAAACATGTTAAATAGATATCTTCTTTTGCCTTTCTTGTTAAGCACATCAATTGTTTTGCAGTTAATCTCTAGTTGGATTTTGGGAATCTCTGTTTGGTTTTTAAGGTTCGTCTATTACTGTTTTTGTTTTCCTTGAATTTTCTTTCAGCATTTATAAGGGGAAGGAGGGGGGGTTGGAATCGAGCTTTACTAGTTTAACCCCACCAAATGTCTTATTTGCCTGCAAGGAATTGTGGTCACAGGTTTTTCTTTGTGTAATTTTTTCTTTACATAAACACTTATATAATTTTCAGGTAAGAGCAGCATTATTTTATGTATCCAATCTAAAGTTTCACAAGGTGTGGAATTACACCATCGTTTAAGGCCTTGTGGAGACCTCTGATTTTTATAAATTTCCTCCATTTTTTCGTTCCTGGAGTGTAGTCTTTCTGAAATGTACTCCATTTTTCATTTACATATACATTTACAAGTAACTTAGGTAAAAAGTAGTATATAAAGTAACTAATAAATCAATGCATTTATCAGTGATATTAAAAAGTACTGATACATATTAGTACTTTAATGATCACATTTCAGCAACTGACAAATTCTCATCAAATACTCATTTCCTTGTTTTTTTTCGCTGAATTTAAGATTCAGTTGATGCCTCACCTTAACCAAACGGGTAAGCATATCACACCTGATATTATGGATTGTATGAGCATTTTTACTGTTATCACGATCGTAGCGAAAAACGAATTAGACGTTTTGACCTTCCTTAAGTCCGGTCATTTGAATGCCAATAACTCCCATAAAGATACAAGTTTCTTTGACCAAACTATAACGAATTTGTTACATGCGACAACAAATATATCACAATAACATTTCATCAGTTATCACAAACAGTGTATGTTTTCATCTGATTTTCGGAATGTGGCCCTCGACTGATAGTACTTTATGGCTGATCGATACTTAGTATATTGACAATATACTGTGTTAAAATTTTCTGTATTTAAAAGAAAAAAAAATATGGAATTTATGCCAGGAAGACACGATCTACATCTTACAAACGTTTAAAACAGATATTTACAAATCAAATTAAATTGCATCGTACATGTATATTGCATCACATATCACTTAAACGACTGTGTTCAAAATAATTTCATTAAAACAAAATATGAGATAATAAAATTATAGTACTTAGGAGAAGTAGAAAACGAAAATAACCCAAATACCAGAGAAAATAGAGTGGATAATTCAAAAGAAATGGCAAATTTGACAACAAGTCAATGACGACACATGAAAGAAAAACTCGAGATTGTGCGGAGGGATTAGCAGTTCCTGTCAGATTACATCAAGCTTATCAATACAAAATGTGATTTTTGTGGGTAATGTAACAGCCTCCATAAGTATTGACTGCTATTTATGACAAATACTGCCAACATGAAAAATATGGTGAATTTTGAAATGCACATTTCAAGGAGTAATCTCTCTTCAGTAGCACGAGAACCAAAACATAGGAAATTCAAGATCCAAACGTAGCAATAAAATCACTTAAATCCAAACAAATAAAATTGGGAAGCCAAATCCGACGGCATGAACAACTACCTAGTGCAATACTTTTCTAGGTTTTTAATTTAAAACTGCACCAAATTTCATTGTTTGATAAATTTCAAACTGACAACTGGGCTTGTGAATACCCTCAAGGACTCTTGGTCTACCAGGAGAGGCCTCGACCCAGTGGTTTCAAAATACAAAATTACCAATACCTCAAACCTTTGTTGTATAAGACGAAGAAAAGGAAGTGAAGGAATCATTAAACCTAGTCGAAGGAATCATTAAACCTAATCGAAGAAATTAATAAAAAAAAGTGGAAGGAATCATAAAACCTAGGCTAATTAAATAAAAAAGTAAACAAAAATAACCGTTTGTACCAAAGGAAAAAAAAACTTCCACCTGTCTTGATTAGGTTAAAAGTTCATTCTTTAAAACTGAAGTAATATATGTGAAGAAAATCTGTAAGTATAATGATTGTAAGCTCTCTGCAGATGTTATTGGTGCTGTAAGTGTCTCAATACATCATATACAAAGCACTTGGAAATAATTTACATGGAAAGAAAATTGATTTTGTCAAAAGAACATTATCTGCGATTTGCTCTGTGACAATCCAAATAGTCATTTCCATAAGTGTGGCATTTTCTGACGATTAACTATAGTGAAGTGAAAAAAAATAATCTCACCATAATTCGAAGATTGGAAGGTCGTCTGGGGAACGATCCATTAAGTGAAAATTGTAAAAAGAACATAGCTTAAACTATTAGGTTAATATACAATTTAAATAAAATTAAACATCTCTTAGTCAATACTTATATACTTCAGTAAAAAGTCGCCGGAATTTCCAAATGGAGCAGGCTTCATTTTCATAAAACATCTTAGTTTGAGGATTTCCTCAATTTTCTCATCAACTCAAAAAGTGACCAATCAAATGACAGCATTTTCATTAATTGAGAACAAACTAAAAAAACTTCAAAAATATCTCAACTGGAGTTTTTTTAACCGAAACCGCGCATAGTCCTAATCTCTGTGCATTTCAGTTTGTGACTTTAAACCTACGTGTGTGTTGTGCATCATTTTATAATTAACTTCTCTTGTCATGCAGTAGAAGTAAGGTAAATTTCTATAACCCGTTGCTGTCTTGTGACCACTAGCTCAAACAGAACCGATGAAAATCTGTATGACGCAGAGGAGTCTTTGACTATATTTGTAAAATATCTTACACTGCAACATTTATTATCAACCCTTCTACTCAGAAATGATAACTATTTAACTAAGAATTATGTAATGCTGAAAATGGATTACGATCGTTATCATCGGCCATGAAATAAAAAAGCTCATACAATGTCCATTTTTCTAAGGAATCCTACCATATTGTTCTGTCATACGATTAAATATAAATTGCATTTCAAACGATTGTGAAGTAATCACATCCCTATAATGGAGACAATTTGCATGCTGAACACTTATTTAATTACTACCAAAAGGCTTGTTATTACAGAATACCAAGGTTGATTATCGTACAACAATTACTCTGACGGAATTAACAAAGATGGATGAAAATAAATGGATATTTAATATATGGCATGCTATTAATAGAATAGAACAAAATAGAATAGAACTAATTTCGTGATAAGATCATAATATCCGTCTTATTTTCTAACACATAAACAGAAAAGAAAAAAATACTATGAACGTGTAAAATTTCAAAATCAACCACAACAACACGCAAAAAAGGTCGAGGGGACAATAAAAAAAGTTAACACATTATGCCTAAATGAAAACAGTTAAGTACAATGTAGAATACCCATGTGGGAGAAAAGAGCATAGTACAAAGAGACAAGACAAATTTTAAACAAACTAAAAGATAAAACGAAAACAAAAGCAACAAAGGCTTGGAATCCACGAACTCCTTTACAAAACAGGAGTGGGATCACATGCTCTAGAAGAGTAAGCAACAGGTAACAGGTCCAAACTGTTTGAGATACACTAATACCATATGAGTCAACTGCAAAACATTAACCCCCTAGGCTGAGGAAGCAGGAATATTTCAAGTTTACATGGGAAAGCTGAAGTCATCTTGTTTGTCGTTTATCTTAGAAACATTTTTTCCTCTTGGTCAATTTCGAGGAATAAATCTAGGTATGAATGGATTTGTTGAGTCTGTGGTCTCCTTTATTTCTAGTTCGCTGTGATATTTTGGTCGAGATGTTCACAGAACGCAGGATTATTCAACAAAAAATATCCTCGATATAGCAAAAAGTAAAGTTAAACGATCTGGTTTATTTCGTTTTGTTATTTCGCAGGATTCCCTGAATGAGTTCTGTTTCATACGAGTAAAAAAAACAAGTTGGCTAGTAGAGCCACACAATTTGTACTCATTGGAGGGTTGTAGATGACAAGAAAGCTACTGAGCCAGGGTTTCTCATGGTTTTTTGAAGGGTTCGTGTTACTCCAGCTTTAGTTTTCAGTGTAGTGTTGTGAGTTCTATATCGGTATTTGTCTTTCGTTTCATTTTGTTGGCCTTCGTCTTGTCTGTCTTCTTCACTTAATGACTTGTATCTTCGAATTTCTTTGAAAAACTCGCCTACCAAATTCTACAAAAATTTTGTCAATCAGAAAGTCCAGCATTTTGACAATATCACCTTCGCTGTATTTATTTGCACAAGCTGTGAGTTCTTCTAAAAAGTAAGACCCCTTTTTACCTCAAACCAAATAATTATATCATTGATTTCCATTCTGGTTAAAAAAAACTGATGTCTCAATTTCTAAAGACGGTCTTAAAGTTGTGAATGTGGAATCGTGGTATAAAGGGTAAAATAGTCAAACGTTGAAATATTTGTACAAAATTTTAAAGACTGATTTGCGGAATTAAAGCAGATCTTTCGAATTTTTTAATATCCTCATTTGATAAACACCGCTGGTGGAGTACGCTTTACCACATTACTTTTAAAAGCCATATTTAACTTTCGACAGTGTAGTCGTAAGTATTTTAGAAAGAGGCTTGGTTGAGCACCTGCATGAACCCGCTTTACATCTTTCTTTATATGGAAGCTTGTATAATTTTGGTATCCAGAATAAAGAAGCCAGATCCGACTCATCTTCGTTGGTGTCAAAACCAAATGAAGACAGAACCGCCCTGTGGTTAACAAGGACCTCTTATTTCGAAAGTGTAGTAGATGTATACGTCGGGTTACTAGATTTGTCGTTTATGCAAAGCAATCAAAGCAGTATATTTGCATGTTAATTGAGGCTTTATCGGCTGGAAAAACGACAATTTTTTCATGGACGGCGGAATTCACTCAAGACAGCAGGGTCCTTGAAAACTGAAGGAGCTTTAGTGCTCATCGACCCTTGTATTTTTTAATCCGATTCTGAATTAATGATCCGATAGCCATGACATATTCAGAAAGGGTGTCCTTTACATTTACCTTTTCTCACTTTGTCCATTGTCTAGCCTTCTACATTAACAGTTTGAAGTTTTGATTCAAATTAATTGGATTTGGTACTCGGTATTTAGGACATTTTGATAGCGACTGCCGTAGCTTATCATTTGTAACAAAACTGAGTTCACCGGTAATGATGTGCCCAGCGGGAAGGGGGACGACGAGCAGTAGCAGTCCGGAGGTTTGGATTTCAGATCATCAATTCTGAAGTGCTGCAGAACCTTGTAGTTGATAATTCTGGATGCAACAGGCTAAGTGTAGGTTTAAGAGATCAATGGAGTGGACTTATCAGTAAAATAAATTGGTATTTTTGATTGAACCGTTTTATGGTGTAGTATATTGCTAATGTTAATGGCATCCAGACCAATGACTAAAAGAAATAACGTTGGATATCATCCTACTAAGATGTACAAACTGGCCTGAATAATCTGTGCCGTGCAATATCCTTTATAATAGCGTGTAGTTTATAGAGATTTGAACTTGGATCGGTAACAAAATTATTGGAGCTACTTAGACTTGTGAGTCGTAAAGAATATAGTCATGTACGAAAATGATGAAGTCCGAGTGGTTTTTGTAGACAGGGTATAAGATTATCGATTGAAGCAACGAGAACGTCCGAACGTACCAAGGATACGTGGACGTCGTTGGGAAAAATTAACCAACTCCATTCTGTTCAAAGAACTACAGCGGGGGCTTGATAAATTACCATAACTATTTGATCCCATCAATAAGGAAATGCTGTACCTAATTCTCGAATCCAAAATTATTCTCTTTCTTTTCTGAGGGGTTCGCTTAGCTTTGGATGATTGAATGGGTGGTAAATGTTCTTACTTATTCGGACCTTCATTGAGAGGACTGAGTGATCGGGTTGAATGAAATGTTCGTGGACATAACGATTACTGTAGTACCATGGACCGATGACCACACTTCTTTTGTTTAATCGTCCTTCGGTTTGTCCGACATAAACCAATCCACAAAGCGTGATTCCAACCCATAAAATAGTAGGATGTACAGTTTAAATCTTCCTGGCTACAAGTTTGGTAACTTACAGATTACTAGTAAAACCAGCGTCGGATATAAGAATTGCACATGTTTTACAGTTATTTATTTTACATTTGGAGACTGTGCAATGTTGTTCTGCATCATCATACTTGAAAATATCAGAAATTTTTACAAAACATGGTCGAATTTGGATAAATTTATCATAATTTTTGTAGTAGAGCTGGTGATTTGAAGACTGTGCATATGTCTCATTTATGACATCCTTAAGGTTGATTTTAGGAACACCTAACTTAGGTGACGGTATCGTGTTCGGACCGATGTCCAGTTCAGACTTATTATACTGGGCGACGTCTGAGTTAGTTTGTTGTTCGAGATTCCAAGTAATGTCATTCTTATAATAGCTACCGGGCACACGATGCCTTCGGGGACAAAAATCTACCAGTAGTGACACCAACCCGGTGGTAATAAGTCTAGTGTAGAATAGCCATGTGAGAGATTAAAAGTGCATAGTCTAAAAGAGACCAGACAAATTCGACAACAGCTAAGAAACCACACACAAAATGAAAAAACTGAGCAGCTTCAACCAATAAAAAAATAAAAATAAAACCAAGTACTCAGAAAGTATTGGCAGTAAATAAATATGTGATATGTACGAGACTTGGTTACTAGTGTCAGATGCAGATGTGATATATACGAGATCTGTTCACTAGTGTCAGATACAGATGTGATATGTACGAGACTTGTTCCCTAGGGTCAGATACAGAATTGATATGTGCGAGACTTGTTCACTAGTGTCAGATAAAAAATTGATATGTACGAGACATGCTCTACTAACGTCAGATACAGATGTGATATGTACGAGACCTGTTCATTGGTGTCGATACAGAATTGATAGGTGCGAGACTTGCTCTATTAGTGTCAGATACAGAATTGATATGTACAAGAATTTCTCTACTAGTGTCAGATACAGAATTGATATGTACAAGAATTTCTTTACTAGTGTCAGATACAGATGTGATATGTACGAGACCTGTTCACTAGTGTCAGATACAGTTGTGATATGTACGAGACTTGCTCTATACTCTTGTCAGCAGTCGTTATCAGATGTAAATCGAAATACCACGTGATTTATCCTCTAGAAGCATCAGTCCTATATAGAGGCGATGAAACTCCCTTCATTACTGGCACAAGTGCTATATTAAAAGTAAAGATATGGCGTAATTGTCAACGAGACAGCGCCACATTTCACAGATATCACAAGATAAAATCTACAGGTCATTACAAGACCTTAGATGGAATGTTCTGATACAGATGTGATGAGAATTGTACCGGAATACCAAAGACATAATCATGTTGCTTTTGAAATAGATTGCATAGGCAGAAAACAAATTGCTGTTGTTAATATGAATTTAATCAAAACTAGATCCTCTTTGCGTTGGAGACCGAGGTTTTTTTTTGTGTGTCATGCGAACGAAATAAAGAAATAAATAATTTTATTTGACGTAATACAGATTATGCAACAGTTAGTTATATCAAAGACTATGTGATCAATTTTAACATTCTTAATTTCACAAAAATTGACAAAACGCATGACGAACATTTTGTTTCTGAAATTTAATGGATTTTTAAACTGTTACCACTTCAACTCCAAGTTTGTTTTAAACTGAATATCAGTCAATACTTTCCTTTTTGTTCACAAATGTTAAGTTCATTTGGATGCAACTATTTTAGCTTGTAATTGCATTGATCGTTTAGTATCTTTTGTTATCCAAACCTCATAACAAATGGAAATCTATTTCACTTTTATCAATTATAGGCCTATATTCAATCTTTTTTTATCTTTCACACTTTAAATCTAAAGACACATTAGATAAACTCTCCAGAGTTTGGTTAACCACCAGTAAGAAATAAAAAACTGGGATATATATTCCCCCAAAAAGATTACATATATGATTGATGGGTAAAGTTGTGGAAATTAAGACTATAAAATTTCCAAAAGAACAGGAAATAAAAGAAATGTAACAAAAATAAATATGTTAGATAGTGTCGAAAATAATTTAGAAAAATTTTAACAGCCTATGAAAACAAGTGGTCCCCCAACAACCCTCAACTTTAAAAAAATATACAGCCCATGGCATCTTGAAACTGTCTCTTGCAATTTCACGACAGTGACTAACAACAAAGACGGTCTTTTTATCAAAAATATTTAGCAAAACGTAGTAGCAAAGAGGTTACGCGTTCGGACAAATGTTAAGCATATCTGATTAAAGTTGTCTTGTTAAAGCTATCAACCTTTGTTTTACAATGATCTCAAATCACCTTTGTGACATCGAAAACGTTTTTACCTGTAATTCTACGAAAATATTTCTTTGATATCATATTCACGAAGCATAATAATTTTTAAAGGATATGAAAATGAGTATGCTACGCATATTTTATGAAGTTCTAAGGCAGTTGTGTGACACGTTCTTGGTCTTATTGTCAGGTCAGGTAACAAAGTGGGGCATATGATGGACTCGTTAGGTGTACAGGCAGTATAAACACCAGACTTGAGTAACGTTATTATTGCATGTGGAATTGTTGAACTGTTCAATCAACCTTATTTTCCATTACCTTTGTCTTCAAGCTACGGAAACGTATTTAAAATTGCCTTTCTTTAAATCAGTAGCCTTATTCTAATGCAACTTTGAGTAAATTACTAACCAGGGGCGGATTCAAGGGGGGGCGTAGGGGGCTTATGCCCCCCCTTTCTCCGCCCAAAAAAGGAAAAGTTGTATTAAACTACAGTAGTAAACAGTGCGGATCTAAAGGGGGAGGCACATTTATACGAAAAAAAGTCCAAAAATTTTTTTCAAGACTCACGCCCCCCTTTCAAAATTCCTGGATCCGCCCCTGGCTAGGCATGACCAATACTGCAATATGCGGATCATATTAGAAGTTTATGGCTTACAGTTTAAAGCGAGAGTTAATTAAAAAAAACTTAGAACTTAGGTTTTTGGTTGTTTAAAAAAATAACAAGTTTTAAAAAAAATTGCGAATAAGCCCCTCATCCATTTATTTTCTTTCAGTACAGACAAGCTTATTTATGAAATAATAACAACAATCAAGTCAAAGATTTATGTATGGTAATTATAATAACATGACATATTTCAAAAATCCTTCATTCAATCTACTAGCAAATTAAAATCGCTAAAAAGTCTTTGTTCTCTTGACGTAGCTTCCTCTATTGAAATGGAGCACTCCTCTTAAATATATAAGCTTGATGTAAACAATTGCTATCTTTAAAACCTCTACGAGCGAATCGGTCATGTAGTTATTTTTTTTACCAGTATCGACTGCTACATATTCAACAGGTCTCTTCGTCTGTCTTGCTGTAATTCGTCGTCAGTCTGTAATATTTCAATGTAATATTTTACAAAGTATCTGATTTAAAATGTTCTGTTGTGCAAAACATTTCGAAAGCTTGTCTATTCTCAAGTATTTACTAAGACATTTTGTGATCGGCACATTTTATAGATGAAGAGGGAAAGATTTGACATTAAAAATGCGTTGCTGACTACCACAGACCGGGGTGAATCATGTTTATCACACTTCAAACAAAACATTGAACAGTTCATTGGATTATTTAATTTTAATGGCATTGTTGTATTGATCTGACTGGCTTTGCTCTCTGTTTGTTCCGCCTTCCCAAAGCATGCTGTGACCGGAAAAGATCCGATTCAAAAACTTGGTATATTCGCAGATTTACCGATTTATATTTACTCTGCTAAATAAATTTTGTATAGTTAAATGGCCTTAATGGTGAAAATACTCTTTTTATGTTTTCATCAACGTTTAAACCTTAAAAAGAAATAGCACACCTCCCTGGTTGACATGTCTTATGAAGCGTTTTATGCGTCGTAAAAACAGGTTACATAAAAAGACAAAGAAATCCAATCTTCCTGGTCACTGGACAACATTTCGAATCGTTAGAAACAAGTGAAATAACAAAAAATAAATATTTTGCCGATATGTCAGAACAAATTTGTTCTGAAACCATGGATAATAAAGGTTGGTGTAATCTTGTGAAAAACTTTGTCGGCAACACCGAAAATCGATGTATACCCCCTACTGAAAGTGAAGATCGCCTAGTTTTTGACGACAAAGAAAAAGCTGAAATATTTAATAAGTTTTCTGTGAACAGTCAAACCTGCACGACTCTAACCACACCCCTCGCCCTTGAAGTGAATTTCGAAATGACGAGTTGGTTAATATACTTTTACATCACAGAAAATGAGATTGGTGACATCTTGTAAATACTAGATACTTCTAAAGCGACAGGTCCAGACAAGATAAGCACCGGGTTTCTTAAAGAAGGAGCATCTGTGCTTAAAGCTTCTCGTTGTAAATGTTTTAATTTATCGCTACAAAAATGTATATTTCCAACTGCTTGGAAAATGCAAATGTAACCCCAGTATTAAAAAAAACCAGTCCTTCTGATATAGGTAACTATCGCCCAATCTCTCTTCTTAGTGTGATAGGGAAGGTGATGTAACGTTATATTTACAAACATGTTTATATTTATATGTTGGATAACAATATTATAACTTCTCAACAATCTGGGTTTACTCCGGGCCATTCTGCTATCAACCAATTAATGAAATAACAAACGAATTTGGTAAAACTTCAGACGAAGGCAAGGAAATTCGGGTTATATTTTTTATATTAGTAAAGCCTTCGATAGAGTGTGGCACAGGGGTTTGCTTTTAAAACTACAATCAATCGGAATCGGGGGAAATTTATTATAATGTTGTCTAACCGCAAGCAGAGGGTTGTCATTAATGGTTGCTGTTCTGAATGGAAAAAATATCATGGCTGGTGTTCCCCAAGGGTTGATCCTAGGTCATCTACGATTTATTATCTGCATTTATGTTATAGTTAACGAACTTAATTCATTAATTAAGCTTTTTGTTGATGATACTAGTCTCTAGCTAATTGTCGATGATCCTATTAGTACCGGTACAGTCGAATCTTTAAACAGTGATATAAATAAAATAAACGATTTGTCTATGAAGTGGTTGGTCAAATTCAATCCTAAGAAAAGTGAATCAATGGTTTTTTTCAGGAAATCTGACAAAATATTTCATCCACCAATATTGATGGATAACACCCACATTCAGTGTGTCACAGAACACAAACATCTTGGTATTATTCTTTCCGATGACGAAACATTTGGTAAATACAAAAAAAAGGCGTTTAGCAGAGTCAATTTGATGAGAAAATTTTAATTTATTCTTGACAGGAAAACTTTAGAAAAATATATTTGACATACATTCGCCAACTTTTGGAGTACGGAGACATAATATGGGATAATAAGACACTATTTTTTTAATTACAAACTGGAAAATGTCCAGGTAGAGGCTGCTAGAATCGTAAACGGGGCCACCAGCCTTGTATACATCCATAAACAAACTATACACTGAAACGAGATGGTAAAAGCTTGTCACCAGAAGAGAGCTTCATAGACTTGTATACTTTTATAGGATGGTAAATAATCGCACGCCGCAGTAGCTGAATAATTTAGTTCCTCAAAACTTAGGGAATATCCACAGTAATAACGCCCGTCACTCCTCGATTATTCACCCTATTCGAACGCGGACTGTCCTGTATTCAAATTACTTCTTATCGCAAACCGTTCGGTCATGGAATCTATAACTGACAATGTTAAAAATAGTCATCCGTCAATGCATTAAAATCGCATTTAAGTCTTTATCGCTTCAGAAACCTCCATATTATAATATTAGATGTCGCCTTGGTCAAATTTTGCACTGTAGATTACGTATGGGGTGCAGTATATGGGGCGCAGATTTGGTAAATGCACTTTACTGTACATGTGGGACCGTCGCAACTACTAAGCATTTTTTATTCTTTTGCCCTCGTTACACAGATCTAAGAAGTCGTCTTAACGACAATTTAAATCCTCCGCAGATTTATTATTGTTTTGCTCCAGTGACCTCACACTCGAGAATACCGATATTTTTTACAGTACAAAAGTATATCATATGAACCAAAAGATTCACTTTCTAGCTATTCTAATATCATTGAGGTTGTTTTGATTGTCCAGTTCCTTGTCCATTTCACTGCTAACAAACTTTTTAATAAAATACGAACACATCTTTTTGTCTAATTAGTTTAACTAGAAATTATTAGCTTTTCATTCTTGTTATTTTTTAATCCATGAAATTAAAATAAAAAAAAATACACTATGTACCAATATGACTTCTGAGTCGTCAATATAATATCAAAGAATTCTACTAGGGAGACGATCAAATCAATAATATCAAAGAATTCTACTAGGGAGACGAATTCATATTATAGGGTAATTAAATGGGTGCTTCGATATTGGTCCTGTATCATGTCCAGTACGATTGTCCTTAATCGTACTGGGCCAAGGATAGCTTGTCCGACTTGTCCAAGGACATAATACAGGACCAATATCGAAACACTCATTCCATGATCCCTTTATTAACTAGTTATGTAAAATATAAAAGGAGTAGGTACGTTAAGCGCCATTAATTCCAAAATTTAAATTTTGTGACGCAATTATAAATCGTTGTGAAAATACTCTTCAATAATCGTCTTTTAATAATCCATAAATTTTTCTTGTATACTTTTCGTCATTTCGACAAAATGAAAGGTTATATTTGACTATTTTGACAAGAATTTAACATTTT
>JAULBM010189141.1:0-28685 GCA_032357055.1 Geukensia granosissima
AAAAAGACAGGATCGCACAAATAAACTTACGAAGCTCGAAAATCACACTCCAGAAAAGCCTGACATAGAGTATAGTGCCTATTCTTTCCTCGGCACAATCAAAAGAAAATGTATGTGCATACACAAGTATGTGCATATAGAGAAAAAAGTATGTGCATATATAGAAAAGCTATGTGCATATTTAGACAAGTATGTGCATATATAGAAAAGTATGTGCATATATAGGAAGAAGTACATATAAGGCAGCTATGGCGTTCCATAGTTTTATAAAACATAAATCAAGTCATATGGAGATCAACACATAAAATCGATGGTACAAAATGATATGGGCTTTTCCATGTCATACCTCATAACAACCTGCAAAGTTCAAATATATTATAATCAGTATATGATATGAGGTTTTCCATACCATACCCCATATTAACCCTCTTCCCATATCGGACCCTGGAGCTAAAGTTCTCGGGTTGATATGGGGTATGGTATGGAAAAAAGCATGTAATATTCTATATAACCTAACCATATTTGTCTCTGTGTAAGTACATGATGTTGTATTAAAGGTGCCTTTTGCATATGTTGATTTTTTTGTCATACTCTTTAACTATTTTGATTTTAACGAATTCATTGCATTAACATTTATTGTGCATTGGCCCCCACTGTTCTTTTCATATGTTCACCAGCCACAACTAAAATGTCATTTGAGAAGTTCATTATGAAATGCGTTAATTTCCTAATGGGTTTAGTAGACGAAACATACAGAAAATACATATGGAAACTTTAGAAAAACCATTTTCCGACAAATTTTGAGATGCTAATATCTAAAGAGGACCAATCTGACCCATTTAATTTTGGTACTGTTTTATTCCAATATGAAGTTCTTAAAAGCTGTCACATTTCAAAAGAATATTGAATATTTGTCAGAAGGAGACGATCCACATCTTACAAATTAAGGTTTAAAACAGATGTTTAAAATCAAAATATAACTGCGTGTACAGTACCTTAGTCGGACACACCCGGCGCCAAAATTAGGAAATCGGACCAAACTCTACGAACCTAAAGTTTCAATATGAAATATCATAACTGTTTAAAAAGTAAGTTAATAAAAAAAAACAGGTTCATCTTTAAGTTATTGGTATAGTGAGGTGACGACTCTGTTCTACTTTTATTCTCATATTTTTTGTATGTACAAAATATTTTTACATAGGAATAATTCACCTTAATATATCAACGTTCGTTCTCATAAACAACTAATTTTTCTTAACTGACAAAGATTTCACAGTCAGTGATTTACGTGTGAATGACAAGGAGAAAGTGTTTTTCATGTAAAGTCTTTTGTGACATGTCCTCTTGCCATGAGGTATCATCAGCGTTTTCGATGATAAATTTTCCATATTTTGACTTTGAAAACAGTATATTGATTTCGATGAGAAATATACTACCGGGGAAAAAAATACAATCACTATGCCACTGCCATTAGGAGCTTAAATCCTGGTGCCAATGTCAGCAAGCTAGATTCGGACTATACGTTCGTCTTAGTATGCTCTAAGACACCGTTTTGGTATTGGGTAGCTTTTTATACATGTCAAATAATGCGATCGATTCCAATGGAGATTTTGGATAGATTTATAAGAAAATAGACAAGATAATTCATGTTTTGATATACTGCTTGGTTATTCCTAATTACATACTGTGTACAACGAATGAGAAAAAACAGCACATGCTAACCGCACAACACATATAAACAATCTTTTGACACACCCGAGCTTGGAATACATGTAGACCCCATGCAAATCACACGTGCGAAATGACTCTTGTGTCATACGAACCAGTGCATGCGTTCCTCTGAAACGGCTGAACTGATTGAACACATATTTGTTGTTTTATTTGTGATGAACAGACGTGCTTTTTATTAATTCCTTCTATTCTTTGAGTAATGAGTCTGTAAGATGTAATAGAAGCAAAGATGGCGGTCTACAACTGCCTTAAAACCGAAAGAATCTGAAATTTACACCAAATTTGTCTTAATGGTTACATCGGTTTCAGACGAGATAGACATAAAAAAAACTGTGACGGCCGGACGGACGGACGGACGGATGACCTACTGTTACAATAGTCGACACTCCGTGGGACCCGTGGTATTATTAAGAAAAAACGGTTGAGCCAGTTATATAGAGAACACAGATATTCATATTTTTGAAGCACATTTATTTCGTTACGGAGATTTCATTATGGCAAAAGACTGCATTTAAAGTAAAAAAATACAAGATAAAAGGAGTGACTTTTCCTCACCCCCAAATAAATCGGCCTATATCAAAGCTAGACAACACGCTCTATATTTATATTAATATTGAATATAATTAAATTGTATTCAATAAGTCTCTGATATTCTGTCTATGTAAACAATAAGATACTCAAGTTTATCTAAACAGGCTACGCTCTAAAAATAAAGATATTATTATTATTATTAATATTATGATTATTATAATTATTATTATTATTATTATTATTGATATAATTATTAGCTTCATGAAGGTTGCGCAATCATTATGCAGAAATAGAACCGCGTGTAGAGTATATATATCTTAAACATGATAGTAAACAATGCTTCATTAAGAGATATATTGGATAAAATTCTACATAAGAGATGTAAAAACAGACGTACTTACTTTCAAGATTTGCAGCATCAAGGTTTTGAAGTGATGACGGCACCGTTGTGCCAGCAGACGACAGCGGAGGTTCCGTTGGTGCACTGGTAACACAAATTAAATTAACAGATAAGAAAAACGCAGTTTTAGTTAAAATCTCCATTCTAAGAATGATTATATAATTGTAAACTTCCTAACCACATATATATCTGTCAATTATCATGTTATTCATGTCAGTTGTTTCGTCCCGGTGTTATATTAGTGTACCTGTGTGCGTTGGTCCTATCTGATACAGATACAGGTGTAATTTTTGACATCCATTTATCAGGAAAATGTCAAACATATCGCACTTTTTGTAAGATACATGTTTTTGTACTACACTGATGTAAAAAAGAAAATAAACTGACCAACAAACAAAAAAAATGTAATACGGATTATGTTTTTGGTTCAGTTATTTAGAAAACAAATGTCAAAGTTGTACATTCAATGTACTAGGTTTTATTTTAATGTGAAATGTATCGATATTAAGATAGCAGGCCGTACGAAAGGGAGATAACTCTTGAAATCAGTAAAGTGTTTATGTTATTCAATATCATCAAAGCCTCAGAAGCATTTAATTGAAACGGAATGAAATTAACATAAGTTATTGAGATGCTTTCATAAGAATTATAAAAAAAAATGCTGAATACAAACATACCAATGATACCAGTTGTGCCCCTTAACCTAGGCCTAAGTCTTTATATAATGATAACCTCGATACCAACGAAACGTTGCGTTTTACTTAATTATAAAGACTATACTACAACAGAATAAGGATATGATATGAGATAAGTGTTACCGTAGTTATAAGGAAAAGATTAGTTTCCCTGTCTCAGACGTTAACATGTACAAGTTATCTCCGGCATTGAAGTGAAGTTTGGGTTTTGGTACAAATACCTAATTTTGGGTGTTTAAATTTAGTTTTTTTTGGGGGGGGGGGGGTTTACGACGTTGACCGTGGGGTATTAGTTTTCAACTTCACGTTAAGGAAATAAAGTGTCAAAGTTTTTTTAGTCTCATGACAAAAGAAAACAAAACAGGTCATCCTACAACTAAACTTTATACTAAAAAAGCGGGCGTTGCGAAGTATTTGGAATTCATGGATCCTCTTTTTATGTATGATTTCGGGTACATCTCTCATCTAAGGTCGACGTTAAATATTCATCACATGAATTGCATATGTTTATACTTGTACTTTTAAAATCAGGTGACCGCCTCGGTGGTTTCATGTAAAGCGTGCTCGTTGGCAGGGTCAATCCAACGACGTCAAAGTTCGCTGCTTTTCCGCAAAACACAACGGATGTAGGAGAATGAGCAAATATATGTCAGCTCAGATTTAGAATTATGTTGCTAGGTAAAGTTGCACGTCTTCCTGTGGAACGTTGAATCCATGAGCAGCAACCAATGAATCAATTCAAATCAGGTGATCATTTTTTCAGACCCCTTAGTAGTTGATTTGTCAAGACTTATTTTGAAATAATTAACTGTTTGAATATAGTATTTTTAAGACCAGGTTAAACAGTAAAATTTTTCTACAATTATCACAAAGGTGATTTAAAAATTCTCGAACCGGATCACTAGTCCTCTAAATCCGCACTTGCTACAAAAAGCGTATTATTTGAAATAAAAGCAGTGTGGCTTTAAAAAAATGAAACTAAATGATAAAGGTAAACCACATTTAATAAAAGGAAAATAAAACAAACAAACAACAAGTTCATACATTATAAACGCAAAATAAAACTTTTCTGCATTTATTAAAGGAATAGGATGAAACAGTAAACACGATATTTATTTAAGGGAAAAGATGAAGCAATAAACAAAATAATATAACACGATTTCTTCGCGCGTAATCAATACATGATATCTCAGTTGTGAAGCTGTGCCATTTCACTGGCGCTATACCCAACACCTGAACGCAGGGTCAAAAATTAAATAGACAAACTCAAACACAACAAAGTGGAAAATGGAAACCGAACGAAAAGGGGACTCGAACTCCATGACACAAACCCCTTTATAAAACATGATAAAATGTGATTGTGTTAATTCCGTCCTGGCTTGTTTGGAGCGCGGCGGAACAATGGAAAAGACACAATTTCATGAACAAGATGGGATCAACAAATTCATGATATTGACCATAAAAAATAAGAAGGTAGGATTTCAATACTGATTTGGCGGATCTTTTATTGCTGAAGAAATTTTCAAGACAACATAAAAAGCACTTGCAACAAAAAACGAGAGGAACGGAGATAATGCGACATATTAACCGCACCGGGGCGGATGCAGGAATATTGCTACCTGAAAATGGAAAGTTTAAAATAGGAAAGTTGAAATATTTGAGTTATTTATCACATACTTTTCTTGACACATAATAACAAAGACCTTTGAACCTGCTTAAATTTTTGGACAGAATAAACTAACTACATATATACCATCTCAGTGAAAAATTCAGAATGTTTGATGCCGCAGCACGTGTAGAAAATTATCTGTACGCTGATTCCTGATTGGTTAATTCTACCAAATTTTATAATTACTGACCATCAAAATGAATCACTAGTGAGATCATGCACTGTCCATGCATTCCTTGACCGCATGTCTCTAAAATCTTGCATAACCGTCTGTAGTTTACAGACGGTCTTTGTTCTAAATATACTGCTTATCTCTCATCATTAACTAATTAAGATATGGTAATCAAAAATTTTCAGCCAAAAATTGTTTTATTCATCAATAAAACTGGTTCGTTTCGAAAACATTTTATAAAGAACATACACAAACAAAGGATTCAGAAACAAGCCATGCAAGTTCCTCTATGAAACGGATTTCTAAAGACCCCCCCCAAAAAAAAAAAAAAAAACAAAAACAACCCCGAATTATTTCAGTACTAGCACATGCTTGTAATTAAGTTCAAATAAATGAAATAGTATTCCAAATTAAATACATACATTACAACTACCAGGTTATGGAAAAAAAAACCCATTAACATTTATTTAACGTGTAAAGGTTTGTTTTTGCTTCAATTAAGAGCTTTTAGGAGTTCCTAGGTGAATATAATGTAATTTGACAACAACTTTACTGCTAAAAAATTGGCAACACTAATTCATTATAAAACAGATAAGGAAATGCCATTATTTACTCTTAAGAATGATGTAAAAGATTCCGAATGTAGGTCTTTTAGAAAATGAACACATTTCACAAGCAATTGGTTTTGCTAACTTCAACCTGACAATTTTAGTTCACAAATTTATTCATTTGGTAGAGGTATTGTATGAATATGCATAAGCGTGTCTTAATTGTTACAGTGTTGCCATTTTAAAAAAAATACAAGCTTTAATTCAGAAAAATTGAAAAACTTAAATTCCGGAAAGGCAATTTTTGGCCTCTTCATTATGTTTGACAATTTTGTTCCTTTTTTTCTTTTCGATTAAGATATCACCGAAAGGATTGTGATTGAAACTTGGAACTATTTGATTTGTGTTCGAGGAAAATACCGGACTGCAAATTTTAACCTCCACTTTTCTAAATGAAGTGTTGTTGAACTTTTTAAGTAGTATAAATGTAGGATTAAATAGTGTCCGCCGTGAAAAGGTCCCGGAAGACAATATGTCATGATAAAGTCCGCAAACGGAATAAAACACATAGATGATCATGAAATATTATCAGTTAGTTTTTGCTACCAAATATATAACAGGAAGGAAACTATATCATAGGACATTCTTTTGGCTTACACATATGTTTATGTTATGGATCATAGCAATGTGCGATTTACACAGAAACACCGTTACGACATCAAAGTGAGTCAAGATTAATTTCCATATGTAAATGTATAGATCAGTATTTTATGAGTTGTCCTCGGATGACCCCTTATTACATGTCTAGTATTGATATGTGCTTCCGGTTACTGAAAAACACGCATATTAGTAATTCATACATAAACATAACAAAAAACCCACAACATTACCTTACATAAATATATAATTTTATTCATAGTTCCAACAGCTCATTGTTTTCGACTTTGATAGTGTGAAACATATTATTCTAAAAATGAAAGGTATAGTGTTCCTTGAGACAATTACTACCACATTGTCAACAATTAAAGAAGGCCGTCAAAAATATAATACTGAAAAAAGGCGTTCTGCAAATTAGCGTTAATAATACAGATAGTAAAACATCAGAAGATTTATTTCACTAGAAACTTTGAGTTCCCAGTCTTTAAACTTTTACGTTTTTCAACCCTTCATAACTCGATTCAACATTACAATTTAATTGATTAATTGATTGATTGAATGTTGCTTAACGTCCAGTGGCAAGTATTTCATGCATATTCAGGAGCATATTAAAGAATGATGATGATGAACATTGCTTTGTACTAGACCGCGACACGCTGAGCCGGATTTTAAACGTGCAAGCTCACGAAAGCAACAGTCCGCAGGAAGACACATTATTCTGACTCTGGACCGACAAGTCTTTGCTCTTACTCCTTACTGCTGCGAGCTTAGCGGAGAAGCAGCAAATAATAATTTTAAAGTCTTTGGTTTGACCCGGCCGGGGATCGAACCCATGACCTTCTGCACTCGAGGTGAGCATGCTAACCATAACACCACCAAGGTGGTACATTGCATTTTAAAAAATCATCTTAAGAAATTTGTATAGCAGAACAGTATTTTGTAGCACATAAGAGAACCAAGATACAAATATTCGGTAGGCAAATTACGTGAGAAACCTATCAGTAGATTCTAAATTAATGAAAATACGGCGAGGCTTCGAAACGTGTTGTCTCTAACTCTGTATTTGGCTTCTTATTTCAAATCTGTTTCTGGGCACCAGAGCGGTCTCCAGGGACCCACATAGCTGACCCAGCGCGAACCCCAGGTGACGGATAGGGGAGGCCCTCTCGTTGGGGTCTGCCAGGTTATAATACAGAAAGCTAGGCCGTGGACCATAGTGGGTGACGTGTTTGGAGAGTGCCACGCTCCTTGCACGTAAAAGACCCTTTTGTAGCTTTCGAAAAAGAGTAGGTTTATGAGGCTACAAAAGGCTAAATTTAATGTCCCAAACCATCACTCCCTTTTTCCAGTGGCAGTCAAAAACCGTTGATCTGTTGTGTCCCATCCCAGCCCCATTTTTGATATTGAGAATTGTTGAACTTGTTCTCGTCCTGAATATAATTGAAATATTTGCCACTGGACGTTAAGCAACCAACAATCAATCAATTAATCAATCAAATCTGTTGGGATTTGAGTAATTCTTTTACAATGTTTGGATCACGGGCTCCTATTTGTTGTTTAAATGCGACTGATGAAAGGTTACCCCTTTCACTGCACATTAAGTATATACAAATATGCAAAATTGGTGTACACTTGTATTGTTATCAATACATAAGTGCAGTTTAGAATACCAATGCGCGAGATCAAGATTGCATATTCTAAAGAGCTAGACAAATTCGAAACAGACGAAAAAAGAACAAAGGCTTGGAATCCACAATCTCTTTTACAAAACGGGCATCAGGTGCACCGGAAGGGTAAGCATCCATTTTTTTATAAGGCAATTGTGTGAGAAATAATCCTTGTTGTTTTAAGATAAATTATCAAAATTGAGTTGTGCCTGGGTGGCCGAGTGGTTTAGGTATTGGATTAAAACTTACCTGTACATACCACTGTAGCCTATACATCTGACATTGTACCATACAAAAACGTATCGCAAATGATAAGTTTTTTTCATTTACCTGACCAAGGTTATTGGTTCCCTTTGGGTACTCCGTCTTACTGACCGCCGCGATATAACCTTTATATTGTCGAGGGTGGCTTTAAAACCCAATCTATCAAACAAATCATTATTTAATTTATCTAACTAATAACTCCTCTTAGAGCTACATACTCTGAGATAACAAGTCTAGTCTTTGCAAAAGGAATTAAAAGATACCAAAGGGGCTGGCAGAAATCGTCAAGTCAGAAGACAGACAAGACCGTGTTGCCAACAAAATGAAACAAAAGAAAAACATAGAACACACAACACTACACTGAAAACTAAAGCTGGAGCTAACACAGACCTTTAAAAAACTAAGGTGAGTTCAGGAAAAGTTAGCAACTTATAAATCATATAAGATAAACATACTCTGAATTTTCAATTTAAGTCTTTGTACAGCACAGTTCAAAACTCAATGAACATCGACAGCTGAACTTATAAATTGCCTTGCAAACTCCTATTGTTTGTGCAACTGTAACGCTATCCATAGAAAGTAAACAGATGAAGCAAAATCAATCCAATTGACTATAAACTATTTTTCTTTTCTTTTTTAGGTGTTTAACTGCTTTCAAACTCATCTTCTCATTCCCAAGATGAAAATAACAAAATTTAAAGATTGATTGATTTCTGCTTAATATCCAGTTTGGGATATTTTAGCCATAATAAGTACGATTAATCGGTGTGTAGACTGTAATCCGGGGAGAAGAAGGATGGACAGTTGGAATTGCCATTGGAAAAAAATGCGGGTTGGGTAGGGTAGGAAAATTCAGCTTTGCACTGACCGCCTACTAACCACTCAAAACGAGCTGTTGCAAGGAATCTTTAATGTTCTTATATCGTGACATTCCCTAAATATTGGGCGTCTTTAACGTCATCCCCGTTTCCTTCTGACAGATAACATTTCCAACCCTATTCCATCATAAAAAAAACACAATGATCATTTATAAGCACAAACATCAACCGAAAAAGAATACAAATAAAGCTAATGGTTACTTCTGCCTCAGAATGAAGAGCCTTAGAAATTCATGGAACTTTTAAATCAATTTTGAACGGAAAAATTAAAGGAATTTATATAATGAATATTACAGGAAAAAAATGGGGCTACTGCATGGGCTGCGAATGTCCTCAGAGAGTGAAAGTCCACCAGCAGTGACATTTACCCAGTGGTTGTAAAAAATTGATAAAAAATATTAATAACAATTTGATGCACTCTATGACCATTTCGTTGATTGACAACTCTTCAGCAGTGCTCGAAGTCAAAATGTGGGAAATCCGGTTACAAATACAATGAAAATTATTACGCAGAGACATCAGAACCGAAACAATCCAAATAGACAGGAGTCCAAACTTAGCCAAAACGGGCACTGTGCGGAGTTTGCATCAGTCCAATTTGTCTGTTACGATTTATATCTTTCACTTTGATTCCTTTCCTGGAAGATTGACTAAAAGATGCGACTGGACTTGGGTCTTTATATGAACAAATACTTTATTTGAAGGAATTGCACCCAAACTTACGGGTCAATGAAAAGATTCAGACTAAAGCATAATAAATTTACAGACAGCAAGCATTTATACATCAGAAGTATCATTAATATATAAATCCGTTATAATGAGTACTTATAAGGTCGATAAACTTCAGCCAACGTGGGCAGTATATCGCTGTGCCAATGGTCGTTTTATAACGCCATGAGGTACAAGTTCTTATTAAGGGTTTAAAAGTCGATTCCGTATTAATTTAACATTGGTATCTTCGTATTTTGATGTATTTAAGTTTATTGTTTAAAAGAAAATTCGGATTTAGTTGTAGCTTTTGGAAAGTCACTTGTTAAATTTATGAGACACACATTTGCACATTTGCAACTTCAGCATCCTTTATTAGTTTAGTTCTACAATAGAGGGGAAAGTGAAAAACTAAATTCAAATTTATTAATATTTAATAAAAATGATGAATTGTGTATGCTATATTTCAAAGAGTTTCACAAGAAGCCTTAGAACCAAAACATAGGACGTCCGAGATGCAAACACAGTTAAGAATTACTCAAATCGTTACAAACAAATCGAAATAGGAAACCGAATCCGACGAGGTTCATCCTCAATTTTTCTACACACACTCTGTCTCAAAATACAAAATTACCAATGTTAAATAAATATGGAAAATTTGTATATGCCATATGTACATTTTAGGACTAATTCTCACTGGCAGCATTAGATCCGAAACATAGGTATTCAAAGATTCAAATATAGCAAAAGAAGCAGTCAAATCCAAAAAAATCGAAATGGGAAGCCAAATCCGACGGCAGAGACAACTACTAAGTGCTTTACTTTTCGAGGACTTTCCGTTTTTTCAGTGTTTTAAAATTTTAGAAAATATTTTTCAAAAATCTCCCTATCTCTATTTGTAAAAGTACTAGTAAATTGAGTGACAACTTTTTACCTAATTGTTATTTGAAAATTCGACACCGCTTTAGCGACTAAGTTTTAAATTTGATAACTAATATGCAAGCAATAACTCCTGTATTTTTCTGCTTCTACAATTTCGACAATACCGTTTGTAGTAAAAATGTAAAGGGTGGCACAAGTGTTTTATATTAAAAATATCTTTACACATTTTTGGCTTTATCTAGAATATCTTATAGAATGACATCGAAATTTAAACACCGAAATATCTATTTTTGCCAAAGAAAAATGGCATTCATATAAAAAAATAACGAGTGTAGATAGCAAACATTTGAATTCATATCGACTTAATATCTTCCAACCTATTTAGTATGGGAAATGCCCATTGTTTCTTGAAACTAAAATTAGAGAAAAAAATTGCACTTATAGCTCTCTCATTATATCAAATTCTCATGATGAAATTCACAGAATCGGCTTCTGGAGAACATAAACTCCTTTGACGCTGACAATATACAATGAAAACCTACAGACAAAAGTTTTTGGTCGAATTTGCAATCGGCCCAAAATTATACATAAGATCTACATCTTCATTTTGTTATATAAAAATAATGAACACAAAAACACGAACAAAAACATTATTTATCAAAGTCCCATATTCTCAAATTTAAAGAAATTTCGATGGATTGACATAAAGTATATATTTTTTTTAAATGATCCGATGGCCAGGACCCCTGACGAGAATGTTTTGCAAAGCCGAGCTTAAAAACTTTTCTGAAAAAAAAAATCGAGCCCTAAACAACCATATTTGTGATATAGTTGATATTTAATCAGAAAGGTATCCGTCCGTCTACCAAGTCGCTGCAACAATCGAGATTTATACAACATTGAAGGCTATCTGAAGACTTAAATCTCTTTTATTTTACCAAATTGGCCCATGAAAAGCAATCACTGGGTGTTATTTCTTGATCATTTTGCTTTATCATTTGAATAATCAAAACCGGTAAAGATTTTTCCTTTTGACCACTCGTTCGGCCCCACTTTAGATTAATCCCACGTAATGTCTCATGTGCCTGTCCCAAGTTAAGAGTTGTGGTCCTATGCTTGTCTTTGTGTGTAATGTTTTGTTACCTGTACATTTAAAAAAAATTTCAAGGAACAGCAGCATTTTTAAAGGCATACACGATTTTTTTTGGGGGGGGGGGCGACTTAGAGCTTTTCAAAGAAGTAGTATTCCATCCTTGTTGAATGTCTTGTGGAGACTTATAGATTTGTGAATTAAGCTCTGTTTTTCTCGTGGTTGGAGTGCAGTCACTCTTACATTTACCTCATATCTTTTCATTTTTATATTCCAATATTTGGATCGCCTGAACATATTCGTGTGGATCTAAACATCTGTGTGCAGATTCTGATGCACTTAACACTGTTACAATAATACACCGGACAAGAATTATCAATATTTAAAAATCAAATACTGATAGTTGATATAAGTATTTCCTACTATTTGTTTTTCTTACAAATTTGACAAGGAAACTAGAAATTAATTTCCTCATTTTCACAAAAACATGCAAATTGTCTATACATTTGGCATGTAGAGATTACAATTGGATTTCCACACAAGCGGATGTGGGATTATTTTATGACATTTTAACTGACATTTTACAGTTTTTTGCATGTCTAAGATATTGAAATTAGAAATTATATTTCCAATAAATGTCTTGAACTTATTAGAATTGCAGTTTTCTGTAATCTTTTCGGACTAACGTGTTGGTACACTATTTACTGTCGGGCAACTTATGACAGTTCTTCAATACACAGATGTAGTGTCGTTGAAATCTAGAAAAGATTTCCGCTCAAATCGGTCTAGGTGCCGTCTTGAACTTACAGTGAGGTGCGAGTTTTTACTCCATATTTTTTTTCTCACTGTGACTTTGAGATGAAGAACAGCAATCAAAGCGCTGTTCCTTTGCTTGGAATCTTCTTGTACATATCAGATATTTGTGTCATGAATATTTGCTCCATATCCCCCTTTTTTCTAATTTGTTAATGTCTTTTTACTGTTTTACTTGGATTATAAACGGTGAAAGGCGGTGTATCGAGCTCGTAAACAGTTTGTATCTGTAAGAATACTTGATAGATTTTTTGAAAAGGGTGTTTTAGGTCCAGGACACACAAATTGACTATGAATATTTTACCCTGGTTTATAATAATAATTTTGTGACGGCTGCCATCATCATTTGTTGATCGGTACGAAAAATCTATTTGATATCTTCCCACTGTCCTAACTGCAAATCAGTTTCTTTATCGCCTGTATAGACATCGTAATTTTAACCTAAGGACCTGTTATAAAATCATTTGTTAAACCTTTTAAAAATCTTCCTATAAAAAGTTATTTCAATAAAACACCAATATTTTAACTGTATTACAACAGTAATAATTTTCTATAGCAGTGTGTAACTGTTATAGAACTATTGCCTCAGTCAACATTTTTGTCTGTAGTCCGCATAGGCGAGGCTTAAATTCTTATGCGGATCACGCTCTGTGATCAGTTCTGATAGCCTACGGCTTCGGGCAACGGTTCATCCAACGAGTCAAACAAAACTATTTGACTATTTTAGTAACTGATCACGTCACGTGATCAGTTCTGATCTACAAATGTAAATATACTTGATCCTCGGACAAAAGCTGTTTTGTTTGACCCTTTGCAGAACTGTTGCTGTCAAGATCTGGCTTCGCGCAACAGTTAAGTCCAAAAGTAAAAAAAATCAGCTGTTGTCCTAGTGTTCAGTCAATAACTGTATATATTGATACAAATTTTGTATCCAAAACGTCAGTTGAAAAAGATTCCATATTTCAATGTAAGGTTTAACAGACTTGACTACTTTTGGCATACGCCCTACAATTTTTAAAGGAATATCATTGTAGTCGATTGCCTTACGTTTTGGTTAATTTTTCTATATCCGAATTTTAATAATAAATGCTGTATAATTATATTGCTTTCTATTCACAATATGTGTGGTTAATGTGCTTAACCAGCGATTTGTGACTAATTGCATACCTTTTTTTTGCATCCCTGTTTTTGGGCGCACCTTACTAATTTCAAGCATTGGACAGGCAGGAAATATGTGTCCAAAATACACTTAGTCCACACATGAAACAATACAGACAGACAATAGTTCAAGAGGTTTTCAAATAAAAAATTTATTTCGCAAAATTTCCATTCCGGAAATTTAATGATAGCAATTGCAAGTCTTTATAAAAATGATACATTTTTAAACAAAAAATCTAGTATAAGTATGTTGATATAAGTAGCTCCGACCAATCACATTTCTAACAAAACTTGACAAGTAAATATGAAATCAACTTCCTTATATTTACAAATAACAAAGATATTGTCTTACAGTTTTTTGAATTGGTAAATAATTTGTCATTAGTTACATGGGTGTTTTCATATGGGTCTGTTAAATGTACTTCCACAGTCGTATTAGGAGCCGATTAGATGTGTTGGTAATACATGTAATCATGATCTAATAAGACAGTCTTTGAACAAAAGAAAAGCTCATTTAAATATATAATGCCAATGTTGGAACAATATGGTCTACTCCAAAATAACACGTGTTATGTAGGAGATGGTCTGCTCCAAAATAACACGTGTTATGTAGGAGATTGGCAGTATTATTGTATCATAAAAAACAAGACGATTAGACTCTAAACATAAGCCGTACTTTATCTACCAATTTGGGGACGTCCTTGACTGGCTTTGTGAGCTCTGCAGTACCTACCCTATACTTTATGAGATATTGTTATTCAAAGTTGTTGGACGAAAGTCTCATAAGAACTATGTTCATGTTAGTTTTACTTATTCTAAATTCTTTATGAAAATACCAAGCTATTTATTTTATCTGACTCATATTTATCCTTGTATTCAAGAAGATAAAAAATTACAAGGTCCCAGAATCCATACAGGCTCCTGGGACCCTATAGTTGTTATCTCAATGATTATACCTCATTGGTTATAAAGTTTGAGAGCTGATGTTTCTATTTAATTCCCAAAGACCCAAATGTCCTCTGAACAGCCATGTCAGTTCGATGCAATACAAAGGGAACACATCTATCATATAATCCAAAGATGAATAAATCCGGTAATTTTAAAATTCAGTTCAGACATACTTTTTGTGAATAAATGGACTTTAATCTCATAAACTATTACATATTTACAGAGAAAATACAGAATACAGCAAAACATACAAGGGAATTCGAAGATACCAAGCGGCAGACAGGAATCGTTAAGTCGGATGACAGACAAGACCATGACCAACAAAATGAAATGAAAGACAAATATAGAACACACAAGACTGCACTTATAACTAAAGCTAGAGTAGCACGAACCAGACAAAAAATCAGGGTGACTTCAGGTGCTCCGGAAGCATGTGTCAACTAAGACAGAAACAATCATTAGCTGGAATTATGATTCGCATATTTATCATTCATGAAAGTGCATAGTTTTTCTAAAATAACAATTTTTGTTAAGATTACAACCATTTAACTTATAAGTCCAGTGTGATATACCCATGGGAGAGATAAAAAATCCATAGTCCATAGAAGAAAGTCATATTCAAAACAAACTAAAAGATAAAACGAAAACATAAAAGAATAAAGGTTTGGACCCCACGAACTCCTCTCCAAAAACAGGTGTTGAATCAGGTATAAGTATTTGCATCAACTTCCGCGCAAGGGTAAAAGTTCGCTTTTCTCTCAGTTCACCCTTGCATTCAGCGCTTCATACGTCTATGACGTGACGAAAAACATTGAATTGTGACGTCAGGGAATTTTAAAAACTTTTATGACGTTTACTTACTACAGAAGTAAAAAGTAAAAGTAAAACATATTTTGTTTGAAACTAGATAATTGAAAGTGACAATAAAGAATAGTATCAAGAAAAATAATAATTCCCTAAAATATTTGAAATAAATAAGTTGCTATTTTGTTACGGATGACTACTAATAGCAAGATCCTGCTATTGTGAGCATGGATGAATGCAGAGATATTCGAGTATTCATACATCGAAGAGTCTCTGCGACGGAGATTGTCCGTCTACGTCTATCTTGTCTTGAAGTATTAAGACATATCTGAAGTTTTTGATTTTAATTTTGTAATCAAATGGTAAATATAGTGTGCATGTATGCAATACGATTTTGGAATTTTTATTTTGGTCCATAAGTCATATCATGTAAAACGGCAAAATGTTATTCTTATTTGCGATTTATGAATGACGGTGGCCCAATAATATAAATGATACTTGAAAACTAGACTAAGATGTGGGTTTATTTTAAAATTGTGAAAGAAAAGTCACACATAGCAATAGTGTGCAGATGTGCAGTAAGCTATATCGATGTACCCTTGTTGTAATGATATATATGGCAATAACAATGCCCTCTTCTAAAAGTCCTGATTCTTGGAACAGGCGCGAGAGTATCAAATCAACTGCGACACATAAATCCCATATACAGAGGAAGCAGGAATACTGTCACATAAATATGGAAAGTTTACAAAATAAAACATAAAATAATCCCGTTTGTCGTAAATCTAAAAAATGTTTAATTGGTATATATTTGGGAGAATTGATTGAAGAATGAGTCTGTTGTCTCTTTCACTTTCTGTTCTAGTTGTTCTAGTTGCGATCTGAATTAAGGAGGGTAAAAGTAAACGACGTTTCTTTTTTCTTGTTATTTTGCGGTCTCCCTAGATGAGGTCAGCTTCATACCAGTAAATTACAAGTAGGCCAATAGAGGCGCACAAATTATGCTACTTGGAATGCTCACGGTCTGTTGAAAAATTAGCCCGCCTAATTCTACAAAAATGTTGTAAATCAGAAATCCAGCATTTTAAGAAAATCATCTTTACTATATTAATTAGAACAAGCAATGCATTTTCTTACGAATTAAGACATCTTTCTACCAAGAACCAAATATTTGTATCTCGGGTATTTATTTCATTTCACGAAACACTAATTTATCAATTTCTTATGACGGTCTTTATGTTGTGAATGTGGAATCGAGGTATTAATGTTGGAAAGTCAAAAGATTAGTGCATACTTTTACAAACTTTTAAAGAATCTAATTTGAATAATGAAAAAAAAATTTCATGGATAGCGGACAAGTGACTCCAGACAGCAGAATCCTTAAACATTGAGCTTAAATACGCATCGACCACTTCAATTTCTTAATCGGAATCTGATAAGGGATCTGTCAATGTTGACCCGTTGGGAGAAAGTGTTAACCTTTTCTTTTTTTCGCTACCTCCAATGTCTAGCAAAGTACTCCACATCGTCCAATAAATGTGTGAAGTTCTGGTTCCAATTGATTAGATTGACATTCTGTATTTCAGATCTTTTGTTAACAACTGTCGTAGTTAATCAGTATTAACAAAACTGAGGTGAGCGGTAATAATATAACGACGACCAAGAACAGTCAAAGGTTAAGGTTTCAGCTCATCAATACTGAAGTGCTGCAAAATTTCTTCTAATTGAAAATTCTGGATGCAACAGGTAAATTAAAACAAAGAAATTAACAATGGAATATTATCGGTTTAATAAGGAAGCATTTTTAATCCTAGATCAGGTCTGCAACATAAACACTAAACTCTTCCATCTTTGATTTAATGATGCTGAAAAATTGTCGTATTTATTGTTTTAATGCGTAACTGGCTAAATGTGAAATGCATAAATTCCTATTTATGAAATTTACTATTCACATATTATACAATCTGACCTACACATCAATGTATTATTTTATCATTTCCATTTTTACGATAAACATCACGGTAGCAGTTTGCTCAAGTGCATTGATAGCTTTCGTTTCCGACAACATGTGTACCCAGTTTACCAATGTGAGTATTTTTTTCTGGAATTTAAGTGCTAATAAGGTTTGTCAACTGTCTGCCTCCAGGCAATTAAGACTGGGCATTTTATTTTACAATACCAATTAATCTGACTGCAACAATATGGTTAAAACAGTGTTGAAGTCGCATAAAACCCCACTCAAATAAACAAATCTAACTGGGGATACATAGACGTTTAAGAAATGATAAAACATGATTTGAGTTGCTCAATGTTTACCCCTTGTTTGCTTGTTTCAAGTTCTTCCATGTCTCCCTTTTTACTGTTTTATGTACGTATATATGCTTTTTCAAAATAAGTTTTAAAATTATTTTCTAATTAGTGTTGTGTTGCATAACCAACACCAACTAAAGTTCGGGGATTTTGGCATTATTCTCATCCATCCATCTGTAACAGTCAAAAGTTATGCAACCTGAGACCCGCCCTCGTTGTTGTATTTTAAATGTTATATTTTACTTCTATACAGATTGGTTCTATATGATATTTAAATGCACCTTTTTTATTTAATTTTGGGTTTTGGAAAGAACCGATAAAAAGTCATGTGACCTAACTCCTCCTTATATACCTTTAACATTTGACATAGAATGTTTTTTGTTTGTATATAACATCACAGTTTATTTTTGGTGTACTACGAGTCCTACCATTATGTAGCTTCTTATATCAAGCAAAGTGTCACACCGATCTCCGCATATTGATGTTCATACTCATCAATGATGTCAAAGATCTGCGTACTCTTCCTGTGAACTTGTGTTTTGTGTTGGAAGTACGCATTTATCTGGGAAACTTGTTACTGTTATAGCTATAAGTAATTCTTTCCTATCCAAGTTTAGGTTTCTTCACCCTCCTCCCATTCCAGTCATAGATTGCGGACCGTCCTCGTGGTAACTTTAATCCCTTCATTGTTTCATGACAGATGGTTAGGTTATCTGTATTGGGTCTTACAGTTTTAATTTTATTTTTTGAAATTCCCACTGAAATTTCTCTTTTAGGCACATCCGAGTATTTTTCAAGTTTAGCGAATTCAAATAAGCACCATTTGATTTCATCCCCTAGATAAATATGGCGATGACCCTATTTTTTCTTTTACGGAACCATATCTGATAGAAGTCCTTAGATTGAATCGCTTTTTGGTGGTAGTGTTCTGAGACTGTCTATCTGAAAAGGATGGGTTGGCATATTTTCCTTATGATTTGTCATTACTTTTACACGAAAGTCATTCTGTAGCTGCTTGACTCCAGTTATACTTTATTGATTTTCGAATGAAGTATAATTCTGTCAGATGGGACTTATGGATACTTGGTTTTCTATCATTACTTGGATTTTGGGATTCATTCTCAGCAATACTATTAATCTTTTTCTGTCATTTAGACTTGTCAATCCATAGTATGTTTTCCGTTGTGCTGTATTCTTATGAGTTGGTATATCAATGATTTTTTTCCTCTAATTTGTTTATTCTTTGAGAGATAATTTGGTCGGTTTAAATTTCATTACTTATATTAATATTTTACCTCATAATTTTAGAAATGAAGAATACCTTTATGTATTATTTTTTGAAAGAATGAAGTATCTACCAATCATTTTAATCCGTCTCTTTCAATGTAAGCCTTACTAGGTGAAAAGACAACAAGCGACAAATGTCTTTCGTGGGAAACTCAATACTAATTATTCCTTAATTCTTGATCCTTTACCCACCCTCCGAAAGACCACGTGAGCTTGAATCACTAACGTCATTTTAAATCTCTGAAACTAAAAACTCTGTAAACGGACCATTTTATCTGTCTCTTCAATGTTTGCATAACAAAGTCAATATACAGTAGCTGACACATCATTTTAAAATCTTAGAGCTCAGATAACAGGATGCATATATAGAAGGTCCTTTGAAAAAGTTTACTTGGTTCTTTAAAATCGGTCAACGAACATTGGGAATTCTTTGTTTCTGATTGGCTGAATTATAAATAAATCAACTGGAATTTTTAAGGAAAAAGAACGAAAAGATGGAGGTATCTTTATAATATAAGGCATCAACATTTCGTCCGATCAGACTGGAGATTGGCATCATTGGTAAATTATCTGAAATCCGTTAAATGAACAAAGATATTGAGTAAATATTCAGAAGACTGCTCTTAATATCACATAAGAGCTGTAATCTAGATGTCTATATAAGGTTTTCAACAATGGTAAAATGCACTCTTGATGCAAAAATGTCAATTCAATTGGCTTGAGTCCTAACAGATACATCTTACAGTATTTATATCGAATCCGAATCAAGTACTTCCCATTTCCTCGGAACGACAGGAAACAGTTGGATTTCAGAAATAAGAAGAAGTAAAAAACATAGATTTAAATGTTTTGGCACACTTTCTACATGTTTTACAAGGATTCGTTCGATTGAAATTACTTCATTATTTATCTAAACTAAACACACGAATAAAGCACTTCTTTGTAAAAGTAATTGAAATGAAAAAGAAAGTATGCGCCTGATTTTGATCCGTTGATGCATTTTGGAGTTACTATGTAATATAAAAGTACTGCCCCCTTCCCTTCCATCTCTACGGGACAAACTTTTTTGTCGCCTAAAGCATCCCATGAATGAAAAAAACATGTCAACATCAAAATTTTTGAACGCCATTATGATTATTGGGTCTTTTAATGAGAATGAAGTATAGTTTTGACGATTTTAAAATGACAAAAATAGAAGCACTGCACAAAGAGGATTTCGACAAAAATCCAAGTTTTTGGACTGTCAACTATCATTTCTTCGCCAGTGTACATTTCTATTCAGTTCTTTATGGTTTCGATATATTTGTTTAGTATGTTGCATTTTATTGCCTTTTTTCTCCTTATTTTTACTGCTCTCGACACTTAAATTATAATATGGCTATAACTGATTTAAATGAAGTAATAGTACATAAAAGGCCTCGAATGAGTCCAATATTTCTTACATTAAGTGATTTTGATTGGATATTTTCGTGAAAATAATACCCTTACTACTAATTTATAATAATATAATAATACCCTTACTACTAATTTATTTGAAAAAAATTGCAAAACAAAAGTCATGTATAAAAAACCAGAAAATTTTGCTTAATATAAATTCATTTTAATGATAATGCAAAGCGTAATTTATCATGTGAACACCATTTTTGTCCAAAATATGGCCTTAATAAGTGACAAATGGGTGATTAACAGATTCCAGATTTCTGTTAAATTTCCGTTTAAGTAGTTTTTATTAAGATAAAAAGGTTTCTTCAAGTAAAAATAAAACATTTTTTGTTACAAGTAAAATATTAATGGATAGATTACGTTAAAGTATTTGAATTGTATTGTTTATGTTTTTTGTGTCGATAGATCCCCTTTTACCAGAAAATTGAAGTTCGAGCAAAAGAGAAAACAAAACAAACAAACAAACAAACTTGAGGGCAAGACACTGCAATGTCGAGATCACGAACAAGACGGAACATGATATATATATATATGAAAAACTAGAATCTAAAAACTATGAACAATGCTACCCCACCAAAAACCGGAGTTACAGAAGGGTTAGCAGTTCCTGTCGCTATGAAGACACCCATCGCATTGTCTATTTTTTCCGGCAAAGGATGATGTTTCTTGGGATCACAAACCCAAGGCGGAGAAAGCGAACAGCATGTTTAAATTTACTCCGAAACTTCGCATGAAAAGTCCGTTTGTTCCCCATATCTTTATTTCTACTATTACAAACTAACACTAATTTCTGTTTTGACGCTAAAATTTTATTAATATAAATTGATTATATCATGCATTATATATCAAATTGATATTTTATGACAACTACAAAAAAATATCAACACATTTTATATAAAGACTACCAATATCAAAAGAAGCTTTGAAGGGGACTGAAATATACTAAAAAAATAAAAGTAATATATAGAGTGTATTATTAAACTGATAACCATTTGTAACTGACCAGACCGTTTAATTTTACTTTTCGCTATATCGATGATGTTTTTTCATTGAATAATCCAACGTTCAGTGAACATCTCACTCAACTAAATCTGCTTCATACCTAGATTTATTCCTCGAAATTGACCAAGAGAGACAACTTGTTTCTAAGGTTAACGACAAACGATGACTTAACTTCTGATATTAATGTTGAAATATTCCTGCTTCCCCTGCCTTCGGGGTTTATGTTTCGCAGTTGATTCGATACTCTCGTGCCTTTCCAGGTATCAGGATAATCAAAGTTGAAGTCGTCCCTCCTTACATTATATGCTCGCCATCACACATTGGTTGTTCCATATGGTATCAAGTGTATCTCAATTAGTTATGGGCCTGTTACCGGTAATATAAAAATAAGTTGACCTCTCATCGGATTGACGTTAACCCGGATTAGAGTTTAAAGATTCCATGACGGGTGTTGCGCGCAAGATGCTTACCCTTCTGGAGCACCTGATCCCACTCCAGTTTTGTAAAAGAGTTTGTGGATTCCAAGCGTTTGTCCATTTTGTTTTCGTTTTATCTTTTATTTTGATTCAAATTTATCTTGTCTCTTTGGTCTACTCTGTTGATCTCTTACATGGGAATTCTACACTGGACGAAAAATTTAAGGATGAATTATTTATTTTTATTTCAAGTCCAGTGTAGAAAACGTAGCTGAGAGATCAAAACTGCATAGTCCAAAGAGACAAGAAAAAAAACCAAACTGAAAATAAAGCAATTACAAAAAGAAAAAAGCTTGGAATTCACGGAATCCATCAAATCAATTATGGGATCAGATGCTCCGGAAAGGTAAGCATCCCCTGCCTACACGCGTCGTGGACTCCTTAAAATCTTGCTGGGTTAACGTCAATACGAGAAGAGGTCAACTTATTGTTGAATTACCGGTAACAGGTCAATAACTAGTTGAGATACACTAATGTTGAATTACCGGTAACAGGTCAATAACTAGTTGAGATACACTAATACCATGTGGATAAACCATTCTTTATGGTGAACGCTAAAGAGATTTCAACCTTGATTGGGTGTGTCCTTGTTGTTATAATTTATTCAATAACAGCAATGCTCTCTTCCGGAAATCCTGATACTTGGAACAAACACAAGAATATCGAATCAACTGTGAAATATAAAACCCGTAAGCAGGGGAAGCAGGAATATTGCAGCTTCAATATGGGAGGTTAACAATATGAAAGTTGAAGTCATCCCTTTTGTCGTAAAATTCGAAGATTTCAATCTTTGAAACAAGTTTTCCCTCGTGGTCAATTTCGAGGAAGAAATCTAGGTATGAAGCAGATTTTGTTGAGTTTGTCGTCTCCTTAATTTCAAGTTCACTGGGGTATATTTTGACAAAGATAAAGCAATTTAGCGAAAAGTAAAATTCAACGATCTTGCCAATTTCTTCTTGTTATTTCGCAGGAGTTCCTAAATGAATTCTGCTTCGTACGAAAACAAAAACAGTTCGGCTAGTAGGAATTGGGATGCCAAATGTTTTAATATCGAGTTCGTCCTATTCAGTCTTCAAAAAAGGAGAGGAATGGTTAGGAAAGGAAATTGATTGTCGTCTAGCACTCCCTTTTGATTAATGTAAAAATAAAATGTGATTGATCTTTTCCCAATTGCTCCTTTGCCACCTAATAGATGATAAAATGTCATGAAGAATATAAAACATTGTTAACGTGAGCAAAAATGATTAATTAATTAATTAATTATTCCAACGACACCGACCAGCAATGTAGGATTTCTAAATGGTATAACCAAATAAGCAAAACCTGTAATATTTTGATCACATATGACATATTTACCAACAATTTAACAAAAGGCTCAGATAATCAAAGATTCCTCAATCGCAGGAATTTGTACAGTTCTACCACAAATATCAAAATATGTCCCTAACCAAACAAAATTGGATTGAAGATTTTGTATTCTTCTTTTTGGGTCAGAATGATAAATTTTTGAAATTCAACCAAATTCCTACATCTAAACCAATGTCTTATCACGAAAAAAAAAGATGTTGATTATAAATTGTGTATTCATATCTTAGGGTCAGAATAACATTTTTAATGAATAATAACGGAAATTCTTGAGTCGCATGAATTTATACCGAAAATTGTCAAAAATTAAAACAAACTTGATGTCGCGAACCAAAAATAATCTGGAATGTATATTGCCCTGTCAGCTCTTAAGGTCAGCATTAAAATTGTTTAATGAAAAGTAGCGTAAATTCTTTAGTCGCATGAAATTTTACAAATTATTTTCCTAAATTTGAACAATTGTTTTGCATCGAACCAAATACAACCTGTATGTACACTGCGCATTCATTTCTCAGTCAGAAGTATATTCTTTCGTCACATGAATTTCTACCACAAATCTCCTTTAAGTTAACATATGCTTTGTCACGAAATAAATATAACCTAAAATGTACATTGCCATAATAGCTCTTAATGTCAGAATTATGAATTTTAGTCAAACTAGAATAATTTTAGTAGCATGTTATTGTACCAAACGTTTTCCTAAATTTGAACAACGATCTTGTAGTGAACCAATAATAACATCGATAGTACATTGTGTATTCCTCTCTTTATCCTCATAATATTATTTTTAATGAAAAAAAGCTTAAAGATGATTTAGTCGCATGAAATTAATACCTAAACTATTCATAAAACGGAACATTTATGTTGTTATGAACAAAATAATGTTGGAAAAAAAAACGCTTGTTCATAAATATGGAATATTTTAATTTCGACCTTACATTAGAAATTGGTATGGCTAGACTTTGTCCAGCAAAATTCTTATAAATAAATGACAGATAATGTTTGCAGGTTGATAGTAGAGCATAATTTAATAATAAGTTGGATAAAATAAATCATACAAAGGGATTCCATCCGAAGTACAAAATTGGTATTTTGGTACGGAAATGGGGGTTTAAGAGCTCATAAAACTAGTCATCGGACAAAAATCATATATAATCACTTTTATAGCTTGAAGTAACATAATTAGTAACACAATGAGATTTGCGAAAAAAATGTGGCATTCTGGCTAACAGTTTTTGCCTGCCAGTCTTCAAATTTGAATTTTTGACTCAGAAAATGTCAATATTGTATTTTTAGTGTATTGATTGTGTGTTTATCTCTTAGGGTAATAAGTATAAATTTTAAGTGTTAAATAAGAAACACTTTTATGTCACATGAATTGATACCGAAAACAAATTGAACAAATTTTATGTCAGGAAACAAACAAAAATCTGGATTGTATAATGCCAAGTCAGCTCTACAGGCAAGAATAATAAATGGTTGAATTTATAAATGTTCATGCTTTTTTTATTAAAAATTTGAATGGAAAGAAAATTTTTAAATTCATTTGTGTTATGATTTTTTATGAGTTGGACTTATTGTAAAACATTACATAGAGCAATGTTATCGGAAACTTACCTTTAAATGGAGTCGTTGTCGTTGAAAATGTTGTGGTTGTCGGTGAAGTTGTTGTCGATTGTGTTGGTGCAGCTGTTGTAAAAAGATCCCCTAGGAAAAGAAAATAATTATGACAAATAAGTCAGTTTATAAGTCTGTGCAGATTTTTAATCTCATCTTCAATGAACTTTTTATAATTACAGTACATTTTTTTGTTTACTGATAAAACTGTAATAGAACAATATTATTTGCGTCATAACTGACCATTAGTCAATGAATAACGCTTTAGTTTTTGATGGGGTCAGCATTTTTATGCGAATGTTCCTGTATCTGTTCGATTTTTTGTTTCTAGTCTTGTCTTGGTCTTGTTCTCGAATTTGTTATGTCATTTGATTGTTTCGCTTTCTATGTTATTCTTTTTTTTATTATTATTAAGAGTTGAATATATTTTCTCCTGCTTGTACCAATGTTTTAGAAACTGATATCTAAGAAAAAGACGTAACTATAAATACTACGGATGTCATCCAGTACTCGAATACTCGAGTTTCACTTGAAAGGATACAGTATCGTATACTAAATTTGAACTCGAGAATACTCGAGACTTTTTCTTCTGATCTTTCAGACTAGATAATTAGAGAATCATTTAATCATGGAGGTATTATAATACCTCAATGATTTAATCAATTATGAAACACACCTTTAGTCTTATATGAATTAATTACATCGGTCATTTTAAAACTAAAAAAAGGTATATAAAAATTTAAACTTCTGGTGAAACAGTGCAAAAAATGCCTCCTTAATCTGCAATTTGTTATTATTTGAAAGGTTGCGATCGACAAACGGAAAAATTATGTAAAAGTAAATTAATATTTCGTGGTGCTTTGATTTATAATAGTTAACTATGTTTTCATTTCTTTGTTTTATTGCCTATTTTGCCATATTATGAAAACAAGCTAGTTTTATAAGTTCTAGCATTTCCAAGCCTCTTTTTGACGAATTTGCTGGACACACAACTTTTCTTGCATACCGTTACCGAGTATTTGAATATTGAGAACGAGTACGCGAATGTCAATATTGGTTAATTTTGTTATCCCTAATAAATATGAAGAAGAAAAAGTATGTTGGAAAATCTAGACTTCCATGGTTAATTCACTTGAGTTCCATATTAAAATAAATTTGAAATCATCACTCTTAAGATGGCATTCGTATTTCTTAAGTCTTTCCTACAAAACCGTGTTACATGTTTTGACGTGGCCTTCATATTCAGTGAGGTCTCTTATAACCTTCAAAACGAGATTTTTGACAGGGAGAGTGGAAGATTTATTGTAACAAATTATTACGCAAAATACATCTATTTTATAAATTTGGGGAATACAGCTGTATTCCCTTTCAAATCAATAAAAAAAGAATAAACTTACAGTTACAGTAATTGGTACTACAACACCCAGCCGACAGGTCTCTTTTACCAAATATGTACATGTCACACATCTTTAATAAACACAATATCAACAGCTATGATATGAACAAGTAGAGATTTATGATAAATTTCAATGAGGCTGCAGTAGATCTACACGGATATATGATTTGTGGTTGAAATATTAATCTTTCTGATAGTTCTGTCCCAGTTAGCAAGCTTACGTTGCGCCAACGTTGGCGTGCAGTTGGCACGGTTGGTAGATGGTCGTGGTCGATTTTACAACGTTCGCCCAACGTTGGTTCAAAGTTTGTAAACCAACGGTTTGGGGTCGTTGGTTGGGCCAACGTTGATTCATAGTAGGTATTTCGATGGTTGGTATAGTATCCGGCGGATCAACGTTGGAATTTGATTCAAGGCCAATCTACGTTTACATATGGTTGGCTCAACGTTGGCATTACGTTGTTTTTTTATGATGATACGATTTGTTCAAGCATTTTTTCAAATATATATAAATATACTAATTTGTTGTAGTTGTTGTTTATGTATGTATTTATTTATTTATTAAAGTATTATTTTTGTTATTAATAAAAAATAAATATTTTAGATACTTTTTTCTAATTATGCACTTAATTATAGCCATGTAAATCAATTGTGTGCATTTTTAACAAATGCGCTGGGATGCATGCAAGTGTTCATCATATTTTCATGTCTCTATTCCTACTTAAATTATAATCGTATACAAAAATGACCAATTATGTGACCACATGGGGATCACGGGATACTTCTTGCGATTTTCATACACGTGTTGCACATTGTTTAAAGACATGCGCCATTTTCACAGTACAAAGACAAAGAATCCATTCCAAAGAAGAATTATGTAAGTAGCTATATTACTTACAATTTGAATATTTTAATAAACTATTGTACAGCTTGAAGTCCCTAGTTTTAGAACAAGAATCACTGTACGATACTTTAGTGAGGTTCCTTGGATCATTATTAACATAACAAATGTTTATACATCTTAATTCAATATGCTGGGCAACACGCTGCACTCAAGAGACGGATTTTGGAAAAGGGGTCCCACTTTTTTCATCAATTTCCTCCATTTATAATGTGGGCAAATAAAATTAAACAATGTGGAGAAATATTTTACACACTTCGATTTCGCATATATTTTTTAAAGTGAATTTTTTAAAAAAACAATGAAAAATGCGGTGTTTAACGTGAAACGGTATAATAATACAAAAGTACTATTTATTTATATTTTCGTTCATCCATCCATGTGTATTGAATCGTTTATCATATGTAAACAAGTAAAACATTTGTGCGATTCTTCATGACCCCCCCCCCCCTGAAGATTTTTTGTAGAGTTATACGTGAAATCAAAATAATGGCCAAAATCCGAAGGTAGGGATAATACAGTTTAGTAATTTTTAGTGTAAGAGTTTTATATTTTTAAATATATTATTAACTGTATTATTATTATTTATTATTATTCAGTTTTAAGTTGAAATATCTCATTTTCAACCGTATGTTTTATTCAGATGCAGTACGTAGAAACAGCCTTAGACGTTAATAAGATAGACAACATAATAGAGGCTGTTATCAAGGAAATCTAAAATACAATTGCGACAGAGATGACGGAAGGAAAAGCCAACAATTCAACAGAAGAGGCAAATAACTAAGGAAATGCCTCATATAAACATAAATGACAATTTTTACAGAACTTGGAAGATTAATAAAATATGTACATGTTTAAAGATGTACAGAGTTTCTTCTTTTTGATGTTGTTAAGTATTGAGTAAATATTAAAAAAATACTACTACATGTATTCCTTTCACTTAAAAACCTTTGTTATTTACATGGTTCAATAATGCAGTTTCTATTTTGTTTCTGACAAAGCATTCAGATCTGATCATTAATGATAAGTATTTTTATTCTTTGTTTTATTTGCCTTTTGAGTTTCTCTTATTCCATAGACTTGTTGGGACATTTGGTAGCGAGCGAAGTATATCAAATCACAGCTAACTTACCCTGAATCATCGTTGGTAAACGGTAGCTTTATGTTGGCGGATGTTGTAGAAATGTTGGAAGAACGTGGGGTTTTCGTTGGGTCAAGGTCGAATCACTTCTTAACCAACGTTGGGTAGACGTTGGCGAATGGTAGTTTTTGG
>JAULBM010189252.1:0-17567 GCA_032357055.1 Geukensia granosissima
ATATTGTAGTGACTTAGAAGATCCAGACCCATCAGACTCATTTGTAGCTGACCAACCAGTGACCTTTGAAGTTGTAGAAGGTGGTAGCAAAAGGCGAGCAAAGAAATTGGTCAGCAGTGATGGTTATTCTTACACAGTAAAGGTATGTTAGCAACAATTTCCAAGATGGTTTTTCTTTTATTTCAATCTTTAAGTTGCAGTTGTAAGTTGGATTCTGATATGTTATATTCTGATATGAAATGACACATTTGCAAAGAGTAACATAAATTATATGGTTCAAATAACCAATGAAGTGTTAGGGTTATGGGTAGGATTAGGGACATGTTATGACGAATATAACTGACATATATAATTTTTATTTTATCATTTCAGTCTTCAACAGCTCGTACGGTCAACTGGCGGTGCAGCATCCGAAACAAGCAAGTTTGGTGTAAAGCAACTGTTCTGCAGAAAGGCAACAACTTTGTTCGAGGACCAACAGCTCACATCCACCCAAACGATCCTGGCATCAGCAAGAAGACTAAGATAAGAGCTGAGGTATAAATTACATCTGCAATACATAAGATGTGACAAATAAAAAAATATATAATATAACTATATTTGGCAAATATTTCATACATAATCAGAACGAGAACGAGCGTAGGAAATAAGAAATGTTTTTTAAAAGTATTCTGATAAATTGATATAAATATATATAATACTATTAATTGTAGGTACTTACGGAAGCTGCCGCTCACGCTTACAAGTCAGCAGGTGCCATTGTCGACGAGAAAATGCAAGATCACATCAACGACGACGACTTCAACCTTCCAAATCCCACAAACTTGACCAGGGCTACCAACAGGTTTAGACAGAAACTCAGACCAGCTGAGCCTACAGACCTTGATTTCGAGGTATTTTAACAATATCATTTATGCACCATAGACTTTATTTGTTATTTAGCTTAAGTATACAGATAATATGAACTGATAGTCTTACTGGATTTACAAATAGTTATATGGTAAAGCAAAACTACTAGTGATCTTTTTTGTATTTTTAGATAGACATGTATGGTTTATTTTAGGACTTTTATAATTTATATATCTTTATTTCAGATTGACACCGATTTCCTAGACTGTGACAACTTCCTTATTGGTGACCTACATGTAGATGCAGCACGCCACATCATGTTTGCCACACCAGAACAGCTGCAACTTCTAAAGACTGCAAAACGTTGGTACGTCGACGGCACGTTCAAAGTTGTACGCAGACCTTTCATCCAACTATTCAGCGTACATGCATTCCTCCAGAAAGACGACTGTGTCAAGCAAGTCCCGCTAGTCTTTGTTCTGATGTCACGCAGACAAAAGAAAGATTATGAAGCGGTAAGTAATTCCGTTTTTTACTATACAAATTTATTAATTCGACGGCTTCAGGAATAAATCAATTTTCGTTCTCATACTGATATATGCTCTGTTAAATTTATGTTAATACATATTGTGATTATATTAAATATTGATGAATCAGTGAAATTGGTTTATTTTATTATTTTACATCAACCTAATCAAATATATTTATTTCTAGGTGTTCAACAGACTGAAGCAGTTGGTTCCTGATTTGCGTGTACAGGCATTCTGTTTGGATTTTGAGTCAGGTATTTACTTTTTTATTATCACGTTTTTATCTTGTATTTAACTTGTATTTTATTGAAACCAATGAACAGAGATCGAAGATTGAAAATATCGAAAACAAGTTACTGTAAACATAGTATATTGTTTCCATATCATCTTTATATTGCTTAACATAACTGTTTTCATTATATCTTTTCCACATATTCTTTTGTTTAATAACTATTGATTATTTTTTTTTATTTTCACAGCCGCCTGGTCTGCTGTCAAGACGGTATTCCCAGATGCAGAGATTAAAGGCTGCAGTTTCCACTGGTGCCAGGCAGTGATGCGTAAGGTGGCCAAACTTGGACTCAAGACTGCCTACGACAAAAAGAAGTCCACTCACATTTTCATCAGGAAGGTCCTAGCATTACCATACCTACCCGCAGACCACATAAGGAGGACCTTTCTACAACTAGTGGAGTCCACAGCGACAGCATCACAACAACTCAAGGAGCTGATGACCTACTTATCAAGAACCTGGTTTACCAGCACCATCTGGAGTGTCCAACAGTGGTCCGTTTTCCGCCAGTCAGTCAGGACAAACAATGATGTAGAGGGTAAGTTTTACAATTATTTAATTATTTTATTTAGTTTAATTATTTATTCCCATTTTTAAAATAATTATTTATTTGGCACTATTCATAAATTGCGTATGACAAATATGATTTTCATTTGTATTACATTATTAATTATAAGTTTAAAATTTATTTAATTATTTAATTTAATTTAATTATTTATAGCCTTTTTAAAAATAATTATGTATTTGGCAATTTGGTCATAAAAACCATTTATTCTGTAGTATGACAAATATTATTTTCATTTTTCATTTGTATCTAATTATATCTTTTCTCTTTTGACAGGGTGGCATAGGCGTTTCAATGGCAAGGCAGGCCGTACCCATCTACATTTCTACAGGATTGTTCCAGCATTCCTACAGGAAGCCAAGACAGTAAGCATAACTCATCAACTAGTCAGCGAGCAGCAACTAAGCCGCTATCAGCGAGAGACCTACCGAAAGCTGCAAGGTCGTCTGAACACCCTATGGGACGAATATGACAGCAAAACATTAAAGACAACTGACTTTTTGCGCTCCGTAGGAAACCTATATTCGCCTGCAGTACCAAACTCAACAGATCTCCCAGAAACTGACAACGACTCAGACTCCGAGTAGTGCTTGAAAACATTATTGAACATTTTTACGTTTAATACTCATGATAGTGCACATTTTAGTTTCATAGTGCCACAGTGCATAGTGCTTTTTGTTAAATATTTTTGTTGAATGTCTATGATGATAATAAAGATATAAAACTTGTAATGACTTATTTCATTTTATAACGGTTAAGGAATCTGTGACATTGAAGAAAAAACAAAAGCAAAACACATAAAATGTTTACTATTTACTAAAATTATGTTGAAATATTATGGAGATAAAACACACATATAACACACATAGTCATCGAAACAACGGCCTAGTTGACCTAATATCAGGAAATGTGAACAGGCTTCTTCTGTTGAACTTATATTAGCAAATCTGTCAAATCTGTCAAAGTATGATATAGAAAAGATCGAAGTTTGCTTTGTGTGAGTCATTAGACTGCATATAAAAGCTGGTAGGACTGAACTGTAGGACTGTGACGTATGTTTTCTGTTGTCCAATCAAATACCGCATTACATTTTGCATTGAGAAGGAGAGGTTAAAAACTAGTACTAGCGGAAAATTCAAATCTTAAAAAAAAGGCAAACGGTAAAAGGCTAATGGTACACTGTCCCAAGTGGAAAGAGGAAAAAGGGGGTGGGGGCGGGGGTAGGGGGTGAAGGTCATGCACCTGTCTAACCCTGCCAAATACTTTTATGTAAAATTTGTGTTGTTCTGCTGTCATTTATGTATACACGACTTTCCAAATTCATTTTTGTGAATGAATTACCCCCTCATGCACAAAGAGGGTTATTTTAATTGTTTAGTTGAAAAGGGGGAGGGGGTTGTCTTTGAACTTCTCTGGATCCACCACTGCTGCACTGTTGTTCACTGGATGTTTTACATTTTTCACTTCTTTGTAAGCCATTGCTCTGCATACTATTGATGCACCGATAATCGGAAACATTGATTAATCAATCGGCAGCAAATTTCTGATCTGATAGTCAATTTTTTTAAGTTCTCAACATAGATGTTGATTTCTCATACAAACATGGGTTTCAGGGTAGAAGAACTGCCTTCATAACTTTTGAATTTTCCTTATTTTGTAGAAAAATTTGTCTTTTCTAATCCAATCACATCTTAATACAAATAGACATTGAAACAATACAACACAAAGTTAAAAGGTAAACTTTTAAAAACTATCGCTCACATATTAGATGCTTGTTAAGGTGGCTCAACACGAAAATGATTAACCTATTAAAATTCCTATTCGACTAATATTTTCAAGATATGGATATACTATTGAAGAAAATGATACAGAAAATACCGCCCACAAGGCATATAAGAGCTCAAGGAGCTTCCGTATTTGGCTCGATTTCGTTAGTTTTTTAACAGCAACTATGGAAAATAAAATGTATGAATCAAATTCAATATTTGGTATAGATTATTTGTATTTGTTTTAAACTATCGAAACATGTTTAAAGATTACAACACTACGTTTTTTCTTCTTAAATACTTCTTACAACTAATGCCGGTGGGCTTTAAGTGTCAAATTGACGTACATTGTATTTTGTTGGCAAAATTTTTTGCCGAAAAATTAAGAAAAGCTGAGGTCGCAAAAATTCAAACCAATTCATTTGCCTGTAGTTAACACTTCGCAAAGTTGTTATAACTGTGACTTAATTTTCACATAGGACATATGCTGTCACCAGACATTTAAGAAAGATATTTACCATTTTTATAGCCCTGGTTCGTGAAAATTTCGTCTGTTCGAAAAATGCAGAGAGGTCTTTTCTGCAGATTTTGAGGCCTTTACTGAAAGAAAAGAAATCAGGAAAAAATATTTTGTGGATACGTTTACTGAAAATTGTATCAAGATGCTCAACTTTCTATTAAAATGCTTAAAACAATAATTGTTCAAATTATTTTGTCAGTGATATCTGGAAAAAATATGTTTTCCGGGTTCGTATGGCTTGAAGCGACCGTCGTTCAAATCTGTCGACGTCACAATTAATGAACAAAAGCATGACGTCATAGTGGACTGTGCGCAGTGAAAAACATGTTGAGCCACCTTAAGTGGTTTTTCTGCAAAATTGTAAAATGTGACATCCAATATATCTGTATATATTGTACGTATATGGTCCGACCGCATGCGTATGGTCCTGACCATATGAGTATTTCATTAAAATCTATGAATTAAATCATTTTGTCTTTTAAAAACGTTTAAAATTTCAAAAACAATTCATTCGAGAAATAATTGATTTTCAAATTTTCCCAGCAAACAATATAAAGTTAAATACTTTCAAACTCTTGTACAGTATTGAAAATATCCCCTTCCTCGCATGATCTTTACAAACTTAAATTCTTTCTATGAAGTTGTCATAAACTAACATAAATTTATTTCAGGGAAAATGTTGCTCAAATTACTCATATTTTGCTGAAAAATAATGACTTTTATTTCTTAGAATTCGATGTCCGACGGTACGTGTATGGTCCAAATACTCATATGGTCTGGAACATCTATACCAGTTTCAGTGAAACTTCATAGGAACATTAGACACCATATGTCAATGTCCATACTGGGTGGAAATTTATCCAGGCCCATTTCAAGGACAGACAACTCAAGTTCCTGTTTTGAACTTTAGCCTTTCATTGTTAATGTTTGACAGGAATTTAGTAAAAGAATAGACTGAATTAGTTACCAGTATTCATACCCTACTCATCAATTTATAAATTGATATGCTAACCATTTATAATGACTCAATAAACACTCTTAGACAAGTATTGTAAAAACTTTATTGAATTGCTTCTAATTGGCTTAGTTAAAAGTGTTTTGTTTTCTTTGTGCAAATTTTAATGGCCAGTTATTACATTGAGTACACAAGTAATTCTTAGCTATCTAAATATAGGGAAATATGGATGATGAACAGGAGCATGATGTTGCTGAGGAGATGGGAAATGGAAATAATGAGACAAGAGAGAATGGGGATGAGAATGAAGGTCGAGAGGAAGAAGCTCCCAAAAGAAAGGTAATTTTATATGTTTCAAACTAAATATACAAAAATTAGAATTTATATCTGTATTTGTCAATCCAGTATTTAAGATCTTGTAATAGACATTGAGCAGAAAAGCATGAAAGAAGATTTTTTTAAATCGGCTTAAATTTAAAATTCCTAAATTTTCATAAATATTTATAAAATTCAACTATCTGAAGCTATGCAATAGTTATTTTACATAATAAGAATTTTGAATACCCAACGTTGATTTATAAATTAAGAATTTGATGCATAATGACCTTCTATATTGAGATATATTGTGTAGTGTGACTAATTAACTTTTTATTTCTAGGAGAATAAAAAAGAAAGTTTAGAAGCCAGGAGAAAAAGGCAATGGAGACTTTTGGTGAAAAGGGCAAGTAGAGTAATATTTTTCTTATGTTTTTTTAAAAGATTTCTTTATTAAAAATTGTAACAATATTGTGTCATGTAAGGAATAAATGTTCAACAAATTAAATTTGAGACAAAAAAAAACGTGAATTCTCTATAATGTTTAAATACCTGAAACAATCCTTGAAACATTTTTTCCTTTATTTTGTTAGGCAAACATATGGAAAGGATTATTTCCTGATCAGCCAAGCTTCGTATGTTTGGCACTTATTGGTAATCAGATTCAGTATGAAGGTATAAAGTTCTTGATACAATAATAGTTTTAATATATAAAAAGGGAGACAGTCATTCATCAAACATCAAACAAACAAGTAAAACAACAACAGGTCACCATACGGCCTTCAACAATGAACCAGAATTCATACCATATAGCAAGCTGTAAAAGGTCCCAAAATAAATAAACGATGTGACACTGACTATTCACAAGAACAATGATGGACCTAAACTATAATACATCAAGTAATGTGTAACAAATAACAATAAACAAAGAAACCACTGGACTACAGGTTCCTGCTTAGGACAGTATGTTTCTGGGTTAAACATGTTTTTGTGCACTCAATCTTCTCCCTAACCTTGGACAGTGGTTTTTAAGTTAAGTTTTGTTACAAGGCCATTATACATTTCTTTTAAGCACACTGATACTGGCAAACATGGAAGTTTATTTACAAAATCAAACAAATGAAAATGATAAATGCTGAGAGTACCGTAATTACCATTCATTTCTCTGAATAAAAATTAAGCACATAATCATCATGGTTATCAAATCTCTCACAATAAATTGTCATTTGTTTGTTGCAGAAGCTGTTACATTCAAGTAAAATAAAGTACAATTTTATCAAAGAAGAAAAGTTTCTACTTTCATTTTTTCTTCCTGGAAACTTTTCTGATTGGTACTACATGTACATTTATTTACATTATCAATTAACAAAACTGTATATTTCACTGTTTAAATGTATGTAAAAACTCATCTTACTATTTTAATATCACTTTATTTTATATGCAGCTCCTAACCATCTTGAAGTATTTTGCTAGGATGAGGCAGTTCTTCAAAAATTTAGGGAAAATTGTACACAAAGAGAAGTTGTCTTCAGAAATCCTGGTAACCATTAATTGCATACTTCCTAGTTTTTGTATACTATATTTTACCTTTGTCTTCAAAGGCAGTAGAAGGTCTAATAGCAGATCAGAATTTTTTATAAACTTGTCAAATTACTGATTTGTTACCTTGGTTTCTCATTTGGATAATGTTTTGATTGTTACAGATATTGATTACTAATTAAAACTTACAACCAAACTCATTTAACACATTTACTCATTAAAAGATATGCCCCAGAAAGTTTTTATTTTAGAATGTGGGGAGCAAAAGTTGGTTCTACTTTTTTGCTGTTCTCAACTAACATTTACACTTAAAACATTAGATAACCATTTAAAAAATTGATTTACAGTGACAAAATTGCCAAAAATCTTATTACCATAATATTTTATTAAGTGCATAGTACTTACTATAATGTGCCAGTGTTGGTTCAATATATAATTATCATTCCTAGACATGTAGACCTATTTTATCCAAAATATTGAGAATTTTTTTTTTTTTAAATACAAATCTGTTTTTCATTGTTAGATTATGTTTTTCAAGTACATTATTAGAATTTATTCCACTTTATTTTAGGTTTTTTTCTTACTAACATGTGATAAAAGTAATATAAGTATGGCATAAACTTTTTTTCAGGTGAACCTAAACAGGTACAGGGGGCAGAAGTAAGGACGCCCTTGATTTTTCAGTCAGCTGACCCACTTGACTATGAATGGACGGGCCTTTGTCTGTTGCTACCTAGGATAATTAAACACTTCTATGATACTAGTAAGTTTTAGCTTAACTTCTGTGTCAATTAATTTATTTGTTTCCTACTTTTTATAATCAGGAATATATTTATAGGTAGGATAGGTATATAGACATATTTACTTTAATTATGTTGATTTCCCTAATTAAAAGGTATTTTAAGTACAACAAATGTATATTAATAACTGTATTATTTTCTTTAATATTTTAGTAGTTTAATAGAGAAACTGGTAAGCGTGAATTATTTTTTTCATTTATGATATAAATGCAATGTAAATTTCAAATTGTTGAATTTTGTGAAGTTATATTATGGTTAACCACATTTCACTGTAGAAGACCAAAAGGTTTGGCTGAATTTCCCAGCTCCTATGTGGTGGCCATCTGATGTTATGTTCAAATCTCCAAACCATGCTAGAGGTGAGTTGAGATATATACATTATATGCATTTTTATCCTGCAATTGGTGAAAACATTGGCTAAATAAAGGGGGTCGACTAAACCTGTATGATATTCAAGTCATTGACCTAATACTTTGTTTTTGTTCTTTAAGCCTCAGTCACACTATACGGTATCGATATGCCAAACGGACAAGGAACGTACATACAAATAGCTGTACAGTGTACAGTAAAATATTTTTGCTAATGTATTTGCTTCCAGCTTTGTACTGGCATAAAATAGAGATGGTTATTAGAAAGGTAATTTTATTACCTTATAGGCTTTTAGGAGCCCAAAAACCTTTAGTCTTTTATTTATTTTTTATCTTTATCATGCCTATATTTAGATGGATCACCCAGACTCACTGTTGCAGAGATGCAAAAAGTATTGAAGTGTTATTTTGAAAATTGTAAAGACTTTTACACTACTGAGTTAGTAAAATATTGGAATGACGCATTTGAATGACATTTTAGTGCATGGTTTTGTTCTCATTGGTAGTTTGAATGAATTTAGATTTTGTTATAGTCTTGTCATTTTAACAAAGATTTGACCATAAACGTAAACTAATTACATTTGGAAGAAGTTAGCATATTTTTATATAAAGAAAAATCTAAAGATACACCCCCAAAAATTATAAAGTAATGGATCTTACTACATTTGAGTTAAAAAAACTTGCTAGTTGGTATTGAAAAGGGGAATTATCTCTGTGTAAATCATTTCATTATCCGTAAACTTATTAAAAAATGAATATAAAAAGAGAAGTTATGGCAGAAATGTAATGGAGACCACACTCCATCCACGTGGGTGAACTCTATATGAAACTAGAGGTCTCCACAAGGCCTTCGACAAGGTTAGAATTCCACTCCTTATGAGGAGCTCTAGCATGCACCACTCAACACAATGTGCATGAGTAAAACAAATAGATCTTGCCTGAATGCTATAGCAATGACTTAAAAAACATGAAGACAGTACAAAGATTAAGTAATGACCTCATCTCCTTATTTGGATATTTACTTTCTGTTTTCCCTAACCACATCAGAAAGACAAGTCTTGGCAAGTTGGTAAAATCATACCAATTTGAAACAGCATTGTATTATTTACACTAAATATAATTGTTTAGATGACAGTTACTGAGTCAAAGTTTTATAGAAATAATTTTTTATGTTAACCCTGATAATGTTACATAACAATTGCATTTATTGCCATTGTGATTGGTGGTCAAAACATTATTTTGGGTCATTTTTGTAAACTTTCTGTTTGCCAAGACTTAAAATTTTTTACATTGCATAAAATCGACTTTATCGATACAGCTGTACTAACTTATGTAACAAAGAATGAAATGTGAAACTATTCACTAAATATGCAGTTGACACTCATTCTCAAAAGAAGACTTGCATGTAAGTTCCCAGTGGTAGTCCAAATGAACATAGAATTGTTATAGTCATGCCCGTAATGCCAAACAATTAGTTGTCATAACAACAGAAGACGTCAATTTTACATTTAGGACATCAAGACAGCATAAATCATCACTTTGACTTGTATTACCTGTAGTACTCTGTGGTTGTTGTCTCAAAAAAACATATGAAATTGACGAATAAGATAATCCAAATAGATCATATTATTGAGCATTTTGCATGCATTCATTGTGCTAAACGTGTTTTATAACATGTATAAGGCAGGATACCTGATTTGCAAGTTAGATATGGAATATTCATGTGTATATTTTTTACATAATACTACAGATTCAAACTACTAGTTATTTATTGTAATTAGTTTATTTTGACTGGACTTTTAGCAGTTTGCATGTTGAATTTTTTTTGTGTTTTCTTGTTACTCACTATGTCTTCATGTTATCATGACTTATTTTAGCTCTCAATTCTAATGTATTGTTATAATACAAAAATGATGGCTTGCCTACTTTATTTTTTAAATTGTTTGATTAAATACTGTACAGGTGAACATTGATTTTCATTTATCTATATTAATCATTTGATAATGTCTTTATTGCATATGCTTTCCATGAATAATAAAGATAGTATTTAACAATGTTCAGTTTCAGTGACAGCTTATTGTTTTGCGTACTTGCACTTAGGGCTGTATGTTCAGCTTTCAACAAAAAAAAATAATGTATTACAAATATATATGTTTTTTGTCATTATAATTTATTCCTATACTATTTTTTTATTTGACCAACAAGGAATGCAGATCCCCATATAGTTAACATCCAACCCACACATGAACATGAACCAACAGAACCAGTCAACAGACCCCAACCCTCACATGAACATGAACCAACAGAATCAGACAACAGACCCCAACCCAGACATGAACATGAACCAACAGAACCAGACAACAGACCCCAACCCTCACATGAACATGAACCAACAGAACCAGACAACAGACCCCAACCCTCACATGAACATGAACCAACAGAACCAAACAACAGACCACAAGCTGAACGAGATAATATCCATGAACATGTACCATTGATAAAGAAAATGGTGAGTTTGGTCATAAATACAATTTTTTTTATTTTGTTTGTGTGAATTATAATAATTAAAATATCAGTTGAAAAGATTATGGAAAATTTATACAAAATAGCAATAATAAGTTATAATACATTGTTTTTTATCTTATTATTATGGTATCTAAATTACTCACGAATACCGGTAAGTTTTTACTCTTGGACCTAGTTGTTTAAGTCATCCAATGTGGAAGTATGGTTAGGAAATCTGAAGAACCTCTCCAGTTGAATAAACAATTTGTTATTCGGTCATGAAACTAAAATATTCAGTCGTGAAAGGAAAACCATCTGTCTGTGTCAGTGTCAGCATTTGAAATTTCTAGGTTCCATTGTCTTTTATTCAATATGTTTTTATTATAGAATGCAGTCTCCAAACGCCTTCTCCAGTCAGCCCTTCTACAGAAACCAGGGGAGGAACCTCGACTGAATCCCGAAATTACAAAACTCTGGAAGCAGTTTGATCTCCATGTTCCTCTGCCAGAAGAGAGACCAAATAATTTTGGTAAAGTTGATAGAAGGTGAATAAACTATAGGCACAGGAATATATTTCATCTTCATTTCCTTAATTTGCACATTGAGATAACAGCAGATATCATTAATGAAAGCCAAGTCAACAGAGCTTTAAAGTTTTCATCTCGAAAATGTGTTAGATATAGTAAAAAAAAATTTTAAAGGAAAAAAACAAAAGATCAAAGGAAATTTGCAGAAAAATTAAGAAGAAAAAACATGAGTTTTATATGAATAAAAATAGTCCTGGCTGTGTCTGAAAAACTTCAAACATTTGTCCATAAGGAATTTCATAATATTGGATGTAAGAATTTATTGTTTACCAATTTATCTTAGTTTTTTAAAATGCTTTTTACAGGTTTTTCAATCAATCCTTCCATGGGGTCGTGTACAAATCAACAGGCTTAGGAGATTGTTTGTACTGCTCCATTAGCCTTCTCCTTTATGGTACAGAAGAGGCACAGCATCTGTTACGTCTGGCCAGTTTGATAGCTGCCATTGAACACAGGCAACATATCATTGCAGAGGTAAGCATTTTATTATAACAAGTTAATTTTGTATAACAATAGCTGACTTAAAATTATTCTTATAAGATTTGGATAAGCAACAATCTTTTGCTGTTACGAGGGTGGTACAGGGGGGTTCTGAAAAAGGAAATACATGAAATAAAACTGATAAAAACCAAACACGAGAAATAAATTTAGCCAATAACGCAACACAAGAAAAAATTAAAAAGAGATCCTTTTTAATGTATTCAGGCGCCTTACAGCAAACTAGCCCCTGTATAAACGACGACAAATGACAAAGGAAGGGTTTTCGCTCGACAAAGTGATACTTACATGCTGCATCTGCTCGTGCATTTTCAGTCCTGGTGAAAAGCTTCATGCGCGACCAGGGAAAATGAACTAATCCGAGCATATATATTATTTTTTATCAAACAAAATTACCCGCACGAAAAATTAGTGGTTGAAACACGAGACACAGAGGAAAAATACTGGTAAAAACGAAGCACGAACAAACATGTTTATACGAGAAAACGTGAAATAAAAGTGTAAAATACGGATGCACCGAAAATAAAAACGCCGAAAACATAGCACGAAATTAACCCTGTACCACCCCTTGTTACTAGTCGTTCTTGTTTATTTAAGTGAATTTTTGACTGTTCTTCACTGCCCAATAAAAATATATGCATATTTTTTTGCACTTGGTATATCTCCTTTCAAAACAAAGATATTGCACATTCAGCTAAAGAATTATGTAATTCATAATCTGGAACAGTTAACTCATAAAACATCATATAAGACTTTAGGAAATTCTTTCAGTTGCTTCTCATACCAATAAGAAATATATTTGATTTTTTTTTTATTTAGCAGTGTCAAAGAACTATGCAGTTACTTACACTGTGAGAATTCCTTTTTATATCAGGGTAAAAAATTTTATGATACAAATATTTTCGGCAAAATATTAATGTACACTGTATTTTCAGTTTAAAGAATTTCTTTTGCCTCGTTTGAATGAGATAGTTTAATTTCCTATTGATGCATTATTTTATGAATAATGTAATAATATGAACCATAATATTATGAGTTCACATAAATAAGAAGTATCAGAAGACCTAACACAACCCCCTGTCTGTGAAATCGTTAAATTTTAAAACATAATCATGAAATAACAAAATTAAAAGGATCATATCTCTGAAAATACAAAAGATTTTGAAATGAAACCTTCAATACCTGGCATCAGTTAACTTCAGAAATCAGTTTAAATCATAATTTTACAACTTGAAATAAAAAAGATGTATCAAAAGGCCTAACACAAACATCTTTTTGTGACATCATTAAATTTTCACAATTATTATGCAGTGCTCCAACCATGATTTTAGAGGGACAATGCACCACTTTCACACTTGTAATAGTTAATTGATCCTAATTGGATAATGCACATTGCCTGAAGGAGCTGGGCAACAAAGGTTCAATTGTGGTTTTAAAAAGACAATTTTACATCTTGCTAAATATTTTATGGAAAAAAAGACAGAAGAGCATATATTATACTTAGTCAAAGGCAGGAAGGTGCGGCTAAGGACAGGCAGTATGCCCTTCTACTTATCGCAAATGGTATAACTGATTAATCAATTTTTTACTTTTAATCTCAATAAAACATTTATTTGTTATGATAGAATATAATGATATAATGAATTCTTTATTTTGGCTATTTCTAGATTCTTTCATCTGTAACTGATATTGATGCAGCAGTTTCCTTCATAATGGCATATGTGAACAACAATGCCATAGCTGCAAGACCAAAAAATAGACCTTCAGCCCATGATTTGATAGATTGGGCTGTGGAAACAGAAACTATGGAAACTGGAAGAGTTGGAGCATATTCAGGTCAATATTTTACGAAAAAATATATCTGTGGACTAAAGATAGTGTAATTATTTCAAAAAAGAGTGTGTAGAGGGTTTAAAATAAATCACCTTGTCAGCCAGTTTAGATTTGTGTCTGGTCTCTAACTTATAATGTTTTTATGCACAACAGTCATCTTTAGTATCACTGTTGTTCAGTACAAGAGGGTATGTCATTAAATGAATGTGCAATTACTTTAAAGGTGAGGTCACAAACCTTGGAAAAATGAGAGGAGGGTTTGTTTTGTGAGTTATATCCCATTATTTCTAGTTAACAATGTATTATTAAATAATATGTAAAAATCTGCCCTGATAAGTAAAAAACAGCATGATCTATACAGTTTTATTTTTTCTTCTCATATTAATTATATTTTCATATGGATATTTCAGACCGGGGCTGTAAGAACTTACGGACCAGGGCCATAAGTTCATACGGCCCTGTTTGATTATATTTTCATGCGGATACTTCGGACCGGTGCAATACGTACTTACGGACCGGGGCCATAAGTTCATACGGCCCTGTTATATTATTTAATAAAAGTGTTACGAACTGGCTGTTTATGTATTGGCCCTGGTATAGATTCTCGGTCAGAAGTATTGGGCCCTTGTCCCTTGCGGGCCTCGGGCCAATACTTATAACCTCGACTATACCAGGGCCAATACAGAAACAGCCAGTTAGTAATACTATATTATTATATATCACAGGTTGGATGCAAGTGAAATTTTTAAGTGTTGCAATTGATGTTCCAATACAACAACATTGTCTTGAAAGCATGGACATCTTTGAAACTTGTGTTTGACCATGTACATGCTCATCAAAGAATGTACAACCACTCCATATCATATGGTCAAGACCTACCCAAAGGTCTGAGATCAATCACATCCAGCCAGTTGTTTTTGAAAATGGTATGTATGAAACATGTTGATGGTAATTTTTATTTAGAATGCTTATATAATTCACAAAGCACAATCAGGCCTATATTCAATTAAATTTTATAGTTTTCAGTTATTTAATATAATTAAATTCACTGTTTTATTACAAGTGACAGGGTATATGGGTCTCTTTGTCTACCAGTTCACTAAGTTCTGCAAAATATGTTGTTTAACTCAATATTCTTACATATTTTGATAAAGAAATGGCAATTTTAGGTCAGTCCTTAAAGGCATAAACAATTGATATTTTCTTTACTAGTTTATTAAAATCGTTTTGGGGGAAATCATAGAATATAAATAGGTATAACCAGGCAATATACTGTAATTTTTTAGCTATAGTTCTATGTGGAATATAGGTCTAATTGGCATTTCCCCATAAGGTTATAGTTGAAAAACTGTCAATTTGTAGTATTAAAGTGTCGACCTATAGCCCTAAAAAATATGGTATTTGTACAATCCAACTTATGTTTCTCACACTTAAATGGTTGAAACATTATCAAGAGAACCCATTTCTCTTTTTCAGTCAGTTTTCTGCCAAAAAAAAGGCACCTTGCTTATTCAAATATTTCTCCTAGTGAAACACTTTCAAATGTCCCTTTGGTGTTTGAGTTATTAAAGTTTGACTCTTTATTGTTTATGATTATTTTTTATGATTAAACCATGTTGTCTTTAAGCTATCTTATGAAATTGTTGAAATGTTTGTAATTACAGATGTTGAAGTAGTTGTACAGCCATCCACCGTTCCTGGAAAAACACAAAAATGTATTATGCTGTTCAGTGCTATGTGTAATGGGGGTGACACATGGGTTCAGTGTGACAATTGTTCCATGTGGGCACATACACTATGTGTTGGGATGCCAGATGATAGCAGCACTATACCATTTTCTTGTTGTGGAAATAGTACAGTCAATCCTATGTAGGTAACATTTCCCAGTCATATCTCTAGAAGTCTGTGCAAACATGATACAGTTAATTATTGTAGTGCAAGTTTGAAAAATTCAAAGTCACAAATATTAAAGTAAAATTAATTTGAAGAAAGAAATTTTTTATGTAAGGTACTGTAACTTTAACTTTGCCACCAGTATAATTATATCAAGGATATTGCTTGATAATATTTTTTTAATAAGCCAAACAAGCTATTTTTGAGTAGCATGTATTTTCAATCATCACAAAGGTTTTTTCTTGTAAAAAGAAAAGTTACATTGACTATCGTATTTTCTTTTGTTAAATATTTAGTGCTGCAAATAATTCTAAGACTTAACTATCAAGATTGTAAGAGGACAACTATCATTTAACATGTAATGAAAAATGATTTTTTTCCATAATGATATGACTTAAGTATGATATACATGGTTTGTAGAACAAATTTCCTTAAGCGGGCATAACTGTGTGTACCATTTTATGGTCAGTAAAGGAATTTCCAAAGAATCTGAAAATAAATAAATTTTAGATCTGACATGTTCCATTGGTACTGTTCATATTTAATTTTAAGAATCATCTATGATTTTATTGCAGAATCCTTACCTGGCCTGAAAAGATCCAAAGGCCAATGATTCACCAGCAGTCAGAGTTGTTAAAATTGTCTGATATCCAGTCAGTATTTGATGGTAATGGTGTGTCGGACAGTGTCATTAACTTCTATTTAAGGTTTATATATTTAATCTATTTAAGAGTAATCTTATGTTTAATTATTACATACACACCCTTTTTTGGTTCATATTGATGATTATGGTGCATGTGAGTCTATTTATTCTCTATTTTGGTTTTTGGCAATTACAGTCACACCATTTATTGTTTAATTTTCAAAAAAATGTGAAGACCTTATAAATGACATTTTGCTTAACCTATTTTTGATTTTGTTTCGAATGATCTTTCAAATTTCCCTTTAGTTTAACATTGACCATGAATTTTCGATTTGTGGAGTATTGTTGCTGCTATTCTATCCAGTATGACATTGTGTTGCAATAAAATATGGGTAACATGTATTAGCAACATGTGTAAACTTTAGACACCAGTATTGTTATATTTCAGGTACATCCTTTCCAACAAAATAACAACTCAGGTTTTACTATGTTCTACTCAGTTGGCTCAGGAACTTTTCAACTCGTTAAGACAAAACAATTATGACCCAACTCTACTGAAAACAAGACATCTGCCATATGACACAGTATCTGACAAGAAGGTCATTGTTTTCCCTTTGTGTATAGAGTAAGTAGGACAGATTTTCTTTGGTTATCAAGATCGTTGTTACAAGGTATGAACAATCAAATGAATAACAACATTTAGAACAGAAGACTGACATTTACTAATTTATCACTGGTTTACATAATTGACAGTGCAGTCATATTTTTTCATGTTATTGTAGTCATTACTATTATTAGAAAATATTATTGTCATATCAGCAAGACAACAAAAAAACACAAACCAGCAATAACTAAGATTCTAACATGATAAGCAAAATTAAAGAATGTATTAGATATTCAGCTAGTTAAATATTAATTTACATTTATGACATTCAGGGCTTGTCTATTATCTGATTTCCAGGTTGAATTTTTCTTATTACTGTGACCTGACCATGGGTGTTGCGGTCCCACAGTTGCTTGTGCCTAACCAAACTGTTCATCTGACAATATAATTGTGACAATTATATTGTCCAGTTGGTTAGGAATCAGCAAGTTAGTAGAAGCAAATT
>JAULBM010189362.1:0-17567 GCA_032357055.1 Geukensia granosissima
GATGACACGGACGACGCAAGACGACTTAAGTGATACCTATATGTCGCCACACACTTTGTGTGCAGGCGACACAAAAATTAAAAATACCCTTATCCTACAAACATTACATCAAGTGAAACCATTTGTTTCGTTATTGAGCTGAAGATTGGTGTATCTTAAACTTATATGGCTGTAACCTGTGGTAACAATATATGCATCCACTGAATTACTGTTTCCTGGCTTCAAACAGGCACATAATTATGTGGCAGGGTTAAACATGTTTGTGAGTACTCAACCCTCCCCCCAACCTGGGACAGTGGTATTATAAAGCAACATAAAAAAGCTTCAAGTCAATACATAGTATACAGAAAATTACAAATAAAATAAGATACAATGAGAAATATCGACCTCGAAAAAACACAGCTAGTTCTATGTTTTCTGACAGCAAGTTCAAAATCCAAAAACTGTTGATAACAAACCTGGTTCTCTTAAGATAACACATCAATCAAAACATGACCAGCTGGATAAAGTGTAACAATATAATTAATAGTCAAAAGAAAACTTTGTATTGTACAAAAATAAAGAAGTATCCCCAGCATGTCGGTACAAAATGTACAAAATATTAAATAAAATAAATCTTGATGTAAATTATTGAGCAGAGAGGCAGTTAATGATGAATCCAAAAAGGACAATATTCAAAGATCTGAAAATAAAGTTATATAAGTAACTGATAAATCCCAATTGTTTGTATTAAAATTTACAAGATTCAGAGACTTCTAAATTTTGGTGTGGTCACCACACCTTTGTTTTGTAATATCAGAAATAACTAAAATGACAAAAAACAGTAGAAAAGTTTACACTATCATTATAAAGACTGCAGCACCACTAAATACTTCTTAAATGACCTTTATATGACTTGTCCACTCCTCTTACAATAAAACCTTTTTAAATACAATTTTACCTTTTCTAACATTCTTCAATTATAATCAAACATTTCTTACACTTATTAAAAATTTTCCCACAAAAAACTTTATTACATTTTATCGAAAATCATTCGGTCATAAGGTTAATTATGCTTAATATGCCAAAAAATATAATCACTTTATCAATTGATAACATATTTAACATTGTTATTAAAAATATTGATCACCTTCAGATAAAAGCCTAGACCAACCCACATAATGGTAAAAATACTTGAAAAAGGATCATGGATGACCATCCAGGAAACCATGACAGTTCTTCTTTGTGGAGTCCTGTCAATTATTTTTTTTTAAATAATGATAGAGTTCATGGCTTGGCCATCAGTCATATTCAAGGCTTCTTTAAAACATTACTTAGACCATTATCTCTTATCGATCTGTAATTAAAAAAAACTGAAAGACAAAAGAATAACACGCCACAGGTAGTATGGAAACATGCAGTACTCAGGTCTGTTGTCAATAATCACCCTCAGACACATGCCAAAACTTCACTTTTTTGTGTTTTTTTATAGAAAATTGAAACATGAAAGGAGAAGAATGCAAATGAAAATAGAAAGTTACAACATGTTATGGCAGAGTTCGGGGTCAGTGTCAGTTCATCGTCAGGAAAAGATAACCATCTATTGATTCTTAACACAAAAAACCTATTAAATATGTAAAGTATACTATAAAAAAGGTCATTTTCTGTTCATCCAATTGATACTTTGTTAAAGTGCAAGGATCCTTGTGAACTTCTGAATGGAGTATAGTGCTATTAAGTTTCTGTCCAGTCATGTCTTCCATCACAAAATACAAATGTATAAATTTAATGGACAAAATACATGTTTGCTGATGTTGTATAAAGGTTGTAAATTTTGTTATGCTGGACACATGTTTTAGGGAGTAACATGGCAATAAGGATTGACCTAGATAAAGTAAAACCAATACATATTAAAATGAGATCTAAGCATAGTAAAAGAAGTATATGTACAAAAAAAAACCAAAACAAAACAAACAATAAAAACTTTAATTATAAGCCAAACCCAGGGGAAAAAACATCAACAATGTGCAATATATTTAATCTCAGTTACATTTAGAGGTTTATCAGATCCTGACAAACCTAAAAACTGGACTGATGAATACCCTCTGTGGTCCAACAGCAGTGGTATTAAAATAGATCATTACTTATATGTACAAATATTGTGAATTATATAATGCTAGACATGTGTGTAAAGTAATATGATTGATTATGCCAAATATGGTTCAAAATAATAGAGAAGACTTAATGGTTCTATATTTGTTGGAGTGCCATCACAAGGCTAAGATGGCCTGAGTATCAAATTCTTTCCAAAGCAATCTTGTTAAAATACAAATTTTGCTGAAGTTCAATAATTTTTTTTAGCTATTGAAGGCAATGTGAATTGGTGAATAATGAAACAAAAACACATATTTCTCATTCCTGATAACCATTAAAACAACTTCTAATTGATGAAAATTTTTGAGAACTGAGTAACTACCTACAAGTTGGAGGGAGATCAAGCTATTGTCAGATTTGATTTATATATCTTCCTTACATCTAATCACTTGCCAACTCTCACTCAATGAAAGGGTTACCTACAGAAGTTCTGCTTTCTAATTTTAACCACAAGGAAACATTATTTTTTTCTACATTATTGAACCTTCACACACAAAAATATATCCTTAAAATCTTGAAGAATGCACACTTAATATTTAGGTCACAATGACCCATTTTCAACTGAGTCTCTTGTGAAACAGCTCTCCACTGAATCCCACACAAGACTTCTTCTGGATTGACTGAGCTTTCATAAAATAACTTGGTTTTTTACATGTCTGCATGGCAATAACTACATCTTGTTCATAAGTATTACATAACAAATATCATGTCATCCAGTCTAGGAGACAGCCTGCAGCTGATACCATTAAGGTAACCTGATTAAAGTACATGTCATCCATGTAAACTGAGCCAATGGCTTGATCTTTATTCATGTTAAAACCCCCAAAAAATAATGATTAGCAAGCACTAGATTTACATTGGTTAAAATACTCAATAAAGAACTGAATTTACCCATGTTAGAAACACCATAAATAATAATAAGCAAGAACTGGTTTTACTCTTGTTAAATACTCAAAAAATTAGGAAAACAATAATTTACCCATGTTAAAAATTCAATAAATAATGATCAGTCAGAACTGGATTTACCCAATTCAAATTCAATAAATAATGATCAGTCAGAACTGGATTTTCCCAATTTAAATTCAATAAATAATTATCAGTCAGAACTAGATTTACCCAACTTAAATTCAATAAATAATGATCAGCCAGAACTGGATTTACCCAAGTTAAAATACTGATATTCAGATTCCTTGATTAACAGATATATTGATAGAAAGTTACTCAACAAACTGGATTAGCTCATGGTAAAATACTGATATACCGATGGTAAGTTACTCAACTAACGGGATAAACCCATGTTAAAATACTGATATACAGATGGTAAGTTACTCAACAAACTGGATTAACTCATGGTAAAAGCTCAGATAAAATATTTTGACTAACTAAGATCAGCAAGAAGTCTGTTTTCAGAATCATATCTTCAAATCTTTGTTCTGACTCCATTCTGGCTAAAATGATTCAGTCCTATGGATTCAAGTCTTCTTTTTAAAGCTCTGATGTATGAATATTAAAGAATGATGTCTATAAAGTTTGACCGATTTGTTAAGTTTTACAGCATGTTAGTGACATTGACAAACTCCAATTAGAAAACAACACTACTAGAAACTGGGTGTTAAATCTAAGTGTTGTATTTCCGTATGGTAGCCAAGGTGAAACACAGTCTCATTTACAAAAGGATATGGCCACTTAAAGTGAAAAGGAACTTATTAAGTCTCTCAACTACAGGAAAATAATTATATCAACCATTAAGGTGGACATATCAGTACAATATCCTCAAATATCAGTTATCTACTTACAAATAAGGTTAAAAGATATATTCAAAACATCTAGATATTTTATTTACCCAGGATTAATAGACCTTGTTGTGAACAAGGTCTCAATACACAGAATTAAGATTTGACAAACAAAAACAGCTAGAAATATTTATATAGAGCATACAACTCTATCCTGGGGCCCCTTTTTCACTTCAAACTTGACCTTTAAATCAAAATAGTGCACTTTATGACTTTTAAATATATATTTAAATAAAAAACAAATAGGGGAAGGGAGGAGATATCAAAATCATGTGGCTCTTTTCTGGCCAGTCAATGTTCATGTCTGATGATTTTGCATTGTCAGATTTTCCAACTCCTTTCTTTTCATTTTTCTACTACATAATTGCACTGGGCAACAAAGTGGTCTAAGGGACTCAACCAATAGAGCTTATCCAGTATGATCCCCAGTGGCAGATAGGAAAAGCCTTCTCAGTGGGGTCTGCCAGGCACAATATGGAAGGACCATAGTGGGTGACATGTTTGGAAAATGCCACACTGCCTGCATGTAAAAAATTTCTTTTGTTAATTTGGAAAGAGATTGATGCTGCTACATGGCTAAATTTTTTAGTTCCTCCCCATCCCTCCTATTTCTGGTAGCAGTCAAAAGCTGTTGCCCTGTTGTCCCACCCCACCCCTGCTTTCAGTAATTTTTATGGTAGTTGAACTTGTTCTCATCCTGAATATGTATAAATATTTGCCAATTATTTTGTTACAATAACTCTACAACATTTTTATTAAGAATTTAAAGTTTTGCAAGCAATCAGATGCCAAAAGACTGCTTATCACAACCAATGTAAATAATTATATACAGATACAAAATAATGAATACTTTATCATTGTATTACAGTGTCTTACATTTACTGCACCCTAAGTAAATACCTAACAAATCAGGAAGTGTAGAAATTAGGTGACCTGGCCCACTGCACTCATTACACAATACAGACTCTATAGCAATTTCCATGGGCTCATAGTGTATAAAGGGTTCTTTAAGAAATTTAAATTTCTTTGAATTGTTGATGAAGACCCACTTTTAAGAATATAAGAATACACAATCAATAATAAGTCTTCCAAACTAACGTTTGGGCGACTTAAATATATATAGAATATTCAGCGAGTTTGATACATATCTTGATAGAAAATTGTTGGGGTCTTATGGTTAGAACCCTTAAATATTATTGAAAATTTTACCCAACTTTTTGTCATTTAAAGTTCCTTTACAGTATCCCAAAATAGATCTACTCATCAAAACTACAGTTCCAAGATAAGTTATCTTAAGAAGTAATTCCTTTTCCCTACTTTTTATATTTGCCACAGAACTTCATGACAAAGGTAATTAGGATGATATTCTATATAAAGTACAAGGGCTAATGAATTTCTACCCTATTGGGATATTAAATAACAACCAATTATATAAAGATCAATAATATCTATATTGGAACTGGATGACATCAATCAAAGGATGTACCAAGCTAACCTCTATCCTCATTATCTTTCACTGTACAACTTCATCACGATTTCTATTAGTTCTAAGATAGCATCTTCTATTTTTATTATAAAGATTTTTTTCCAATCATGATTTCAATTAATCAGTCTGCCATTGTCACTATGTAAAGTTCCAGTAAAAGATATTACCTTTTTATGACTTCTCACCTAGTTCAATTTCCAAAAGACATGTCCCGCCCCCTTGATGAGCAATACACCTTTCTTGACATTGTAATCAATAAAGTGGCCTAATTAATGCCAAATATACAACCTTCCTGATGGCTACACCACAGACATGAGTCATTATTGATCAATATTTGGCCTGGTCAGGAATTTCCCAACAAGTCAGAAACAGATAATTTCCAATAATACCAGTATATGACCATATCTTCTCCAACGCAGGGGATTCAAATTTGGGTCAAACATAAACTATTATTATTATGCTGTGTGCCTGCCACTGTCACCATTGTCTTAACTTTCCAATTGTTTTTGCCATATTTAATCCTTGCTAGGGCAAAAATTGGTCAGATTTAAACATGTTTTTAGTTTTGATAAGAAATATTTGAAATAATAAAATAAACTTATGATAAAAGGTCAAATTGATCAATAACTGTATTCATTAAAAACTGAACCACACTTTATTATATTTGTTCAACTTCCTAGGTTAGAATGAAACTTAATTTTTCAGTAAAAACTTGGAAGACCTCTGCCTGGATAGACCAACATCTTTTGAAATCCCACATCTACATAATTTATATTAGACAAATCAGGTGTCACTGATATATGTCCTACTGTGTTTCAGAATTCTTTCTGCTACATTTGAGGTTTTTAAAATTCAAAGAAAATACCAATTACTGAAAGGATTATATATAACCAAGCAGACTTGTAAAATGTAGTAATTTTCACAATTATTTTTCTGCTGAAATTTGCACCCGACAAATGTTGAAATTTAAATATTTTAATATATGTAAAAATTGAAACCAATGAACATGTATAGAAATGTTTTTCAATTATAAGTACTGTTGCTTTGTACTAGACGTTTCACTTTCATCACACAAGTTCAATTTGAACAAAAAATACCAGTGATTTATCTATTAATTGATCTACAAGTTATCAAATGAAAATCAGAAAAGATGGTAAACCAATTACATGTTGAAAGTCCAAAGAAGCATGAAATAGATTACAATTCAATATAAGCTGATTATATAACATGAGGGCATTGCCCCTTCTACCTCTCTCTTAATCTAGTTCAGATTCTACCTAAAACATGCTGAGTTTTAAACTTAATTTCCAAGTCACCTAAACCAGTAATGTTAGAAAATCAATCAAAATTCTATAGAATTCACATCAGGAATGTAAATTAGAAAGTCCATGGTGGATAAAAACTGTATATATCTGCAACATTTGAAGCTTTCATGCATGTTATTAAAATAAATCATTCCTTCATAGCTGCTGACATTGTAGGTCAATGTACTCTTAACCTTAACTAAGGTTCATGGATATCTAGATTCTTTGTGGTGACAACCTAGTCAAACTGGGTACCATCTCCTAAAGATTAGGCAAATGTTTCACAAAAGTTCTAAAGACATAGGATCATTCGTAAGTCCTGTATTAGGTATGTAAGTTAGAAGCATTTTTATCACTAACCATGTTTTTGTGAAACATCCAACAGGATGCCATAACTCTAAACCTATGAGATATAAAATAACCATGGTCAGTATTCCCATGAAACCAAAATTTTGTTTTCATCTCCAACACCAATATCTGGCACTACCAATTTCTTATTTCCACTTTTTCCTACTACCACTTTCTCAGTTTTACTAACTAAAATCTCTCTCTTACCAACTCAAAAATATTTAGGATTCTTCCCACACAACACAATTTAATATATTCCATTACCCACTAACACTGGTGTTTATTTTGGATTCTATCCACAGACACATAAAACCTGTCACCTTTTAGGTTAACCATCCAAATCATCTCGTATTATATTTTTGGGACCTTTTACAGCTTGCCTAAGTAGATTGTGAATATGTGTCTGTTATTGAAGGCTTTAAGGCAATACACATTTTGTATGGCTGTCACATAGACAATCATACCACATCTCCTTATTCTGTTTCTCTATTTGGGATTCTATCCAGAAACACCAAACCTGTCTCTGAAAACTCGACTTTTATCCAATAAGAACCTAGTGTATCTTTGGCATATATCCACCTAAAGCTTTCCCACAGAAACCTGTCTATACCAATTAAAATCATGAGTAGATATTTTCAGTTGACCAGAGTCAACTCTGTGAAACTCTACATACAGCAATGTTTTAGTTATAGTTATATTTGTGGATATGGGTACCTTTCCAATTTTACCCTCAGAAAACCTGTCTATCCACACTTGTCTACTGAAAACATTTCTCTATTTAGCACTTCTATCTACATCTTTCCCTGGAAAGATTATCCCAGAATGGGGTGACTTTCTATACCCCCTGGAAGCTTATCTTTGGATGGGGTGAATATCCACATCTCCTCTTGGCAGGCTTATCTCAGTATAGGGCAACTATTCACACCCCACTGGAAAAACTTATCTGAGAATGGGGTGACTATCCATACCTCCAATTTGAAATCTTACATCTGAATGGGGTGACTATGAAAATCCCCCTGGAAAGCTTTTTTTGATATGGTGTGACTATCCAAACCTCCTCCAGAAAGCTTTTCTTCATGTAAGGGGACTATTCACACCTCACCCTGGAAAGTTCATTTCATCCCATCCCTAAAAATATTATCTCTAAAAGGGGTTGCTGCCCTAAAACAACCTCTAGTGTGACCTCAAGAGTGTGACTATGTTCCCTTTAAATCATCTGGCCTTTAACAATCTCTGGTGTGACTGCTGCCCTTACACAACCTCTAGTGTGACTATGGATCTAGTGTTGGTTATGTTTCCATCAATATCAGCTGTATTTGTTCTTTGAAGTTGCCCGAATGGCACCAGTCTATATAAGTCCCTGTATTGGCACCAGTCTATATTAGTCCCTGTATTGGAGCATACACATGCACTGAGTTAGTAACCTAGTGGGCCTTTCATCCTTTAATAGCATAGAAAATAGAATATCATCTATAAACTGTTTAGCCAACCTTAACAGAAATTTAAATGTTGACTGCTGGGCTTATAAAGATAAATTTTTTACAAATCACTTTATTTTTATATTCCTCTAGGGGATATTATCCAGGCAGAACTAATCTAGGTCAAACATAATCAGTAGTGGATCATTTGGGGTTAGTAGTTCAACCAAATCAAAATTAATCAATGATTTGAGGCCTCAAACAGGGAAACCCTAATTATCACCATTTGGAAGTGACAAAAAGAACATAATAATAAGGTCACTATAGGGACCAAAGGGAATAAATAACAAGGTATAACATAAAGTCTTGGATAGGAATTGCTTTGGATCATATAGCAAAATCGGTAATTAGATGAAAAAATATATAACACTTCACAAAAAATTGATTTTGCTTACTCATCATTCCTACTGTCATTTAATTGGAACTGGATATTTTTAATTCTTTTGTTAAGCTGCTTACCCCAGTTCTAATGATAAAAAATGTGGTATACATTGATGTTAATAAAGGTAAAACCAGATCAATTTATATATAAAAAATTCTTCTAAAAATATATCTGTTATCATAAAGCACAATAAGCAGAATTTTTTTCACCTGTCGCTGACTTTGAAAAGAAATTATTCATTCAAAGAAACAGATATGGTTGTTTGTAAAAAACTCTATTGCTTCTGTTACGGAAAATGTGTTCAATTGCCCTTTTTCTTGTTAAATTTTGAAGTTTCAAGTTCAAACTAATGTTTTTCTTGTGCTTAGGGTTCTTGAAAAATAAAACAAAGGGGCACTACAGAATCAGCTCAATCTGTAATTCTTTCAAGTCTGATTAAAGTTTTTTTCCATAGTTAGCATAGCCTGAAAGGAATAATTCTATTTTCCCTCCTTTAACTTGAATGTGTCCTGATTTCTCAAAAATACTAGGAGTTTGCAGGGGGGTCTTAATTTGGCAAAAAAGCGTTAATTTCAGCATTACAGCAATTTACTAAATCTGAACTTCCAATTTTTTTGCTCCTACCAATGGCTACAATTCCTGATGAAAGTTTATCTAGGAAGTCACTTTGAAGGCAGGTGAAGTTACAAAAGTTGCAAATTGGGAATAGGTTGGCTGTCTTTTGAGTATCCTTTCATTTTATAAAGCTAGAAACAATTTAGTTAAATTCATAAACAAACTTCTTCTTGTCTGCGTATAAGACTCTCTATATAGGAGCACCACTATAAAGGTGTAAAGGAGGGAAATTTAGCTGTCTGTATCGGTACAGATTAAGGTGGGAAATTTGCATTGAACAAACACCTTCAATAAATAGTGTTGTAGCATATAAACCCCAGCCTACCGAGAACTATCAACAAAAAGGTTGAGGAACCTGAGGCATTTAGTGTTATATTAAGTGTTTAGGTAGTCAGTGTTTGTGCATAAAATGACTATAATATAAGTATGCTTGGCGCTGTCTTTTCTTCTGCTTTCATAAATCTATACTTTACTGATTTTTTAATGTGTTCACAATTCCCATCAAATATGGAGTTTGATCCAAATTGACAACACAAATGAGTTGTGTTCACATTTATTCTGGATAAAATCTGGATTAAATCTGTTAATCTAAAATCAAACTCACTCTTGAAATAGGTTGCATTCTAATTCAGTTTGAAATCTTATGTATAATTCCAAATATATGAACTATGTTTTAAATAAAATTCATTGTGAAATTATCATTGCATTGTCTCCTGCAGAAAACACATCTAAGTGTTTGTTTACAAATAATTGCATGTGGCACCTTTTGGTCAAATAAAGAATAGCTGTATGTTGGCATCATGATATGAAGAAGAAACTAGAAGGAATCTAGAGGAACTCAGAAATTTACAATTGCATACAATTACAATCAGAATTCAGAAAAGACAAATACACATGAGAATGTAAGCAAGGTCAATTCAGATTTCTAAAAAAAATGGTCGGACTGTATAGAGAACAAAAATTACCCCCAACTTCTCTGGATCCATGTTTTTTATGTCTCTGCCAGTAGTTTGGTTGTCCTTGAAAATCTGTGCATATCTGTATAGTCTTACACATGCCATCCATTCAACAACATTTTCATTGGTCCAGGATTCGATCGGCTAAAAAGATACAGAAGAATATATTCAACTAGGAGTTGTTTTTGGTCACAAAAACATATGTCCCCCCCCCCCCCCCACATATTAACTGTATGATGTCTTTTCTAAATACCATATGATAAAAATGGTGTCCCATCAACGTATGAAGTTTCATAAAAAATCGGTTGAGTATAGTTTCAGAGGAGTTGCGCTGACATGGTCATTTTGGGCATAACTCCCATAAAAATTAGGGGATCCAAATTTGGAGGTAATATGCATAATTAAATATGATGTCCTAACTGCATACCAAGTTTCATGAAATTCGTATCAGTAGTTTAGGAGTTGTACTGACAAGGTAATTTATGAGAATTTTCTAAGTTTCAAGGGGGATAACTCCCACAAAAATGAGACAATCGAAATTTCCCGGTGATATGCACACCTACATATGTCCTAATTGCATACCAAGTTTCATGAAATTCGAAACAGTAGTTTAGGAGGAGTTGTGCTGACAAAGTTTGTGACAGACACACGGACAGGTCAAAAACAAAATGTCTCCCCACCATAGTGGGGGAGACATAATTTTTAGCAAATCTATTGCATATTTTTTCTGAATACAGATATTAAAATCTCCACACATGAACAAATCTAGCTAGCATTGGGAGCAAGGATTATTTGACTTTTTCTGACAAACCTCATATTTTACCAATGCTGGGTCAATACCACGTTTCTTAGCTGTAGTGAGTATGCCCTCTTCTGCAATCAGCTTTTGACTTTCATCCATTTCCCAGGTTATACCACTGTTGGCATAGTGACATGAAATTGACTGCAAGATGAAACTTGAAATGTCAGTAGGGTAAGTGGTTATATACATACCTCATAACGTACACTCTCTTTTGGAACATGGTACTGTTTTGCAACCAAATCAACCGTTTCATTAAAAATTTCGCCCTGTGTCGCATATTGTGTAAACTCAACTTCGCTGCTAGCATAATGGCAGGATATCGACTACAATATTAAAAGTTCATCAACAAAAGTTTTTTTATTCATACTGCAAATTACTAAATTAACGGTATATTCTTAACTTAACAGTAAAAAAGTGTAAAAGAAAAATACCGGTACTTGATTTGACTAACTCTGAACAGCAACAAGTACCCCAAATTACAAATGTATTACTGAATGATTGGATTTGAACAGGTTGACACAGGAAATATAATTTTAACTAAATGTATTATTTTGAAAGTATAATGTCATTTTGTCATCAACAGGTCAAAATTTGATCTTAGCTTAACTAAATAGATCATTGTTGCCATGACATCTAAAATCCATCAGGTACCAGTTTTTTCAAAACTGTTGTTGAGCTTTATCATAATGTGTAGTTCAACCAGTCTTATCATAATGGGCTTTACCAGAATATAATGGTTTTAGTTTTAAATTTGTATCTTAGTGGGTCCTTTCATCACAACAGGACACGTTTCACAAATGATATTACAACCAATGGGTTAGCCCTACTAATAAAACTGCCGGTCCAGGAGAGTACCTTTTCCATCATAGCTTCTGATTTAATGTTTCCATGATTAAACAGAATAATATTTAACATACAGTTTCATTAGATTGTTCATACAAAACTGTAAAGTACTTGAAAATGACCTTGACCCTACCTGCTTAACCAGAAAAGTAAGGTCAATGACATATGACATAAATGACTGACTGACATAACACTAAGAATCGGTTAGCACACTAAATAACATTGACCTAAAGTCAATGAACAATTAAAATGAGGTGACAGAAAAATGACATTACATGTAGCTGTATGACAAGACCATATCATTAAGAAAAAATGTTGGCATTGAATGATTAAGGAAATGCAAATAAAAAGTATGTGGACCGACAGACAGACAGGGTGATTCCTATAATCTCCCCAATTATTGTTTGCAGGGGAATAGAAATAACCTTTCTAAAATCCTTTGTCTTGTTCATGCCTGATCCATGAATCAAAAGTGGGTGGAAGAATACTGTATCCCCAGCCTCCATCTCTAAGTGGGTCCTTGGCATACTGGGGTCATAATCTCTAACTCCATGGTACATTTTATTCACACCACCCTATAAATAAAACAATTTCATCATAACAAGACACATTTCAGAAATGATTTTCTGTTTTTATGTACATTTCATCAATTGATATTAAAGAAGTCCAACTCTACTACTTTACACTATGAAATTTTTGTGTAGTGGTAATTTTCATATATGAGGCATATTAGACATTAGAAACAAAATTTTCCACACACACAAATATAAAATTGCTTACCAGTAGTTTTTACTAGAGAAATGTATGATATTGCCAAACTTATCACGTCACATAGTCTTTTCAATTTACATTTCACGAAAAAACCCTATCTCATATCACAAAAAATATATTGTTTTAAAACATCGAATTCCACCAATGTGTCTGACAGTTTTCATCATTTTAAGCCAGGCACTATGAAACCAAACAAAATATATGTGTTTTCTGTCTGATGGAAAAAAAATGTGTCCACGGATGCCCTGAAAAGTAGACATGATATGATGCACCTGAAAATGGGAGACAAGGTACTTCCCACCCTGATTATGCTTCAAACCAAACAACATACATGTACACAAGCTAACAAAATCTTTAACAAAAATGATAGTTGTACAGACATACAAATGGATGTTCAGAAAAGGGTAGAACTTAAAATGCCCCTTGTCCACTAAAGGCAGTTGCATCAAATAGGGGCTATTGGGAGATTTTTGTTTAATTTGTATGTCATGTTTGTTGGGTTGTGTAATATATAATATTTATAAACACAAATACCTCCCATTCTGGATAATCATGCTGGAGTAACCTTCCCTTATGGGTACCAGGCAGAACCACCAAACATCCATTTTCACGATTGACTTTTTGCATTGCTGTCCAGGAACATACAATTTTCTCAGCAGGCCTCATTGGAAAGTAATGTAAATCCTGGTGCATAGGATGTCTTGAAGTTTTCCTTCCTGTCATACAAATAAAAAAGTATGAATTTAATAAAAATTTGTTAAGTTTCTAAATTTTCCTTTCCTCTGAAAAAATATAATCAAAATACTGTCTTGTTTCTACTTAAAACAGACTTGTCCTCGTTCAAAGGACATCAGAACACAAGGGCAAAAACAACTGGAACACAAACATAAAAGTAAACAAGCAGGTTTTGTTGCCACAGGGGCCCCCGCACTAGCCCTTCAGAATCTTTTGCAGGAGCCCCAAACTAACCCTTCAGAATCTTTTGCTATTAGTGAAGTTTTGGGGAAAAAAAATGTGTCTGTAAGACACTGATGCCCAAGCTCGTGAGATTTGCCAAATTAGAACATATTTATTTTTCTATTAAGACATTGTATGCAGGTTCAGAAAGGAAAATCATAATCCTTTGGCCATGCACACCTTCATGTCAGGTAGAAACATCCTGCAAAAATTCTCAGATGTAACACAATGTAGTACTATCACCAATGTCTGTAATATTTCATGAAAATCAAAATCCTTTGTTTCTGCACACCTTCATCATAGGTAGAGTCATCCTACAAAAATTTTCAGATGTAGTACAAAAACTGTTCGAGGAGACAGCCGGACAAGCCAATATCCATATACTTCTGAGTACTGTAAAATTGATAAAGTGTAATTATCACCAATTTTGGTAATATTTCACAAAAATCCAAATCCTTTGCCCCTGCACACCTTCATCATAGGTAAAAACATCCATCAAATATTTTCAGATGTAGTACAAAAACTGTTCAAGGAGATAGCCAGACAAGCCATGATCCATATATTTCAGAGTACTGTAAAATTGAAAAAGTGAAATCATCACCAATTTTGGTAATATTTCACAAAAATCAAAATCCTTTGGCCCTGCACACCTTCATTATAGTTAGAAACATCCATCAAAAATTTTTAGATGTTGTACAAAAACTGTTTGAAGAGATAGCAGGACAAGCCATGATCCATATATTTCTGAGAACTGTAAAATTGACAAAGTTTATTTTTCACATATTTCGGTAATATTTCATGAATATCAAAAGCCTTTGGCTTTGCACACCTTCATCATGGGAAGAAACATCCTGCAAAAATTTTCAGATGTAGTACAAAAACTGTTCGAAGAGAAAGCCAGACAAGCCATGATCTATATATTTCTGAGTATTGTAAAATTGACAAAGTGTAATTTTCACCAATTTTGGTAATATTTCACATAAATCAAAATCATTTGGCCCTGCACACCTTCATCATAGGTAGAAACATCCTGCAATAATTTTCAGATGAAGAACAAAAACTGTTTGAGGAGATAGCTGGACAAGCCATGATCATGTTAAATCTGGATGGACAAACGAATGAATGAGTAGACTGACAGGGATAAATTTATATGCAACACCCCACCCCCCATTATTTGTCGCGGGGGCATAAAAAATATTGGAAAAAACCAAAGCCAATACAGTAAACTTGGATTTTGCAGCAGTGGGTTTGGGGGTGTTATTTTCCTAAAATAATTAAAATTATAACAATTAGCATGGGCATCTATTTTGAAAATCAAACATTTTCAGACTTTAAAATGTCCAGGGATAACAATAAATTGCAAGTAAGAAAAAGTTGAGCTTTATTGAATTTTTCAATTAAATGAAATAAAATTTTAAAAAGGTATGAACTGCTGAAAAATTAAAAGAATTAACTGATGTCATGCCAGCACCATAATGCAACTACTGGTCTTGGGATATTCTTGGGCCCTTTTAAAAAGACTACCAGTTTTGTGAAACATACCATAGGTGAAACAATTCAGAAAATTGATTCCATAAAAAATAACTGAATAAAGATCTAGTCCTGTTAAATGAATATTTATTAATAAAATAGATTAGTGACACAAACAATAAGCACATTTTCTTATTTGGCATGTTTCTCTTGGACAGATTTAGCTCGTCTAATGACACACTGATATCTATGAAATACAGCCGAAGAATACAAAATTTTGGCTAAATTAGGCAGGTGAAGAGCTGGATCTTGGCTATGCCTTCAACATTTATATTAATAATTATTATTCTTTATGTAAGAATCTTTTATTAGAATTTCAATTTTACTATTTTTATATATTTTCACATAGGATAAATAGTGTTGATATAATGTGCGAATGCATATTAAACAGTAATCCATGTAATATGACCATAAGCCAGTCATTGAAAAATCATGTGATAATTAATGGGCAGGGTTTTCTCACTTTGATTGACAATGAAGTAAACTTTCATAGTAATAATAAGAATAATATTTTGTTTTCCGTATAATACGCTAAAAAATGTACCAAGATTAGAAGGCATAATGCACTACTGGGTCATGCATATATGCCTTCAAACCTTAAGACATATTTTAGCTTATTACACAGAAAACACAATATTATTGTATAAATATATAACAGTATAAATTTGTTGAGATTTCTGACCTGGATCTGGTGGTTTGTTGATCAACATTGTATGGATAGCCTTGATATTAGGTCCTATGATGGCCTCTACCACATCAACAACCTGAAAAAAAAGTTTAGAAGAAGGAAATCAAAGATACCAAAGGGGCAGACAGAAATCGCTAAGTCGGAAGACAGACAAGACTATGGCCAACAAAATGAAATAAAAGACAAATATAGAACACACTGTAAACATGTTTAATTCAATTTGCTTCACAATCTTCTAGCAGATATAAGTCATGTAAAACACAAATATTTATATAAACCTGTGAGGTACTTTAGCGTCCTTGCAATTGTTATACATACATTCAGCAATGTAAGATTCTAATCCAGCTTTGTGAAATAGAAAGACACACAAAAAGCTTTACATTATGCAGAAGTTTTAAAAGCTTAAATTATCTCCAACTTGATTTTGAACAGCACCTGCAGTACTTCAATGGATGTAAATAACTGTAGTTACCATGGGTAACAATTCCTGTCTCAGAAATTCTGAATGATGGTGGAAACTATGAGTAAAATACACTATATAAGACTAAATGTATGTAATGCTGGGTTCAACTGTACATAAAAAGGAATCTGCCAGATATGGGCCATGTTCTAAATCAGAATTAGAAGTATTTCAAAATCTGACAGAATTCCTTAAAATATCAAACTAAACCTGAAATTTTCATTCTTAAGTTAATCAAAAGTGTATAAAAGTTCCCAAATTCAAGGCCTAGGCTGATTTAAATCATGATTTAAAATGCATATTAAAGTTTCAAATCAAATATACACAGTAACGATAAAATAATGACCCCAAAAAATGTAACACAAACTGTAGTAAATTTTCCAGCTTTAACACAAGGTGTATTCTAAAATCTGAAAAAAATTGGATAAACTTGTTCAATGTCCCATTTATGTATGAATTAGCATTTTTCACATTTAAAAAACCAAACAGTACCTCTGGTAGTTTACAGTAGTCAAACAAATCTTCATCAAGCTGGAAATTCTGTATTTTTGTGACAGCTTTTTCTCCTGGTACAAACTCTGACTTGGCAATAGCCACATCTCGCATGATGGTCAACAGTGGAACTTTGACTTCTCTTTTGCAAATTGCCTCAAATCTTTCCCTGAAACCATTGAAAATTTTTGCTTATAGACAATTCCAAACATAGCAGAAAGTCCAAATATAAAAGTGGTAGATTTATATTCATCATTAAAAAATGTCCAATCCCCATCATAACCCCAACTCTGTAGCATATAAGTTATTTGGAATATAACTAGAGGCTCAGGAGGCTGAGCCTGTATTGCTCACCTGCCATTTGGCAAAAAAGTTTCAGAGGAGAAGATTTTTTAATGAATGAGCCAATCAGAAACAAGATTTGTCTGGCAGCCTTGTTTTTGTCCCATTGGGATGAAATGGGGAAACTTTGTAAAGAACTTTCCATGGATGCTCTACATCAAATATTAATCAATTTCACCAAGCAGTT
>JAULBM010189472.1:0-17566 GCA_032357055.1 Geukensia granosissima
GTCTTTCATTGTACTGGTTCAGTATTTACCTCTTCCTTTGCATGTAGTCTTTCATTGTACTGGTTGTTCAGTATTTACCTCTTCCTTTGCCTTTGGTCCTTGTTTGTACAGGTAAAGTATTTACCTCTTCCTTTGTATGTAGTCCTTGTTTGTACAGGTTCAGTATTTACCTCTTCATTTGCATGTGATCCTTGTTTATACAGGTTCAGTTTTTACCTCTTCCCTTACATGTAGTCCTTGTTTGTACTGGTTCAGCATTTCTCTTCCTTTGTATGTAGTCCTTGTTTGTACTGGTTCAGTATTTCTCTTTCTTTGCATGTAGTCATTGTTTGTACAGGTTAAGTATTTTCCTCTTCCTTTGCATGTGATCCTTTTTTATACAGATTCAGTATTTACCTCTTCCCTTACATGTAGTCCTTGATTGTACTGGTTCTGTATTTACCGTTTCATTTGCATGTAGTCCTTGTTTGTACAGGTTCAGTATTAACCTCTTTCTTTTCAAGTGATCCTTGTTTATACTGGTTCAGTATTTTCCTCTTCCTTTGCATTTAGTCATTGTTTGTACTGGTTCAGTATTTTCCTCTTCCTTTGCATTTAGTCATTGTTTGTACTGGTTCAGTATTTTCCTCTTTCTTTGCATGTAGCCTTTCATTATACTGGTTCAGTTTTTACCTCTTCCTTTGCATGTAGTTCTTGTTTGTACTGGTTCAGTATTTACTTCTTCATCCGCATGTAGTCATTGGTTGTACAGGTCAGTATTTACCTCTTCATTTGCATGTGACCTTGTTTATACGGGTTAAGTATTTACCCCTTCCTTTGCATGTAGTCTTTGTTTGTACTGGTTAAGTATTTACCTCTTCATTTGCATGCAGTCCTTGTTTGTACTGGTTCAGTATTTACCTCTTCCTTTGAACGTAGTCCTTGTTTGTACTGGTTCAGTATCTACATCTTTCTTTGCATGTAGTCCTTGTTTGTAATCTATGAAATCCACTAACTTTTCAAAACAGGAGTGGGATCAGGTGCTCATGAAGATTTTGTTGCCTTTGTCATGTGCGCAACATACAATGTACCGTATTGATCAACCAAATCGTGATTGTGACCATAACATTTAAGCAGGGACGACTGCAACCTAAAGTCATTTTTGTACTGGTGCAGTATTTACCTCTTCCTTTGCATGTAGTACTTGTTTGTACTGGTGCAGTATTTACCTCTTCCTTTGCATGTAGTACTTGTTTGTACTGGTGAAGTATTTACCTCTTCCTTTGCATTTGGTCCTTGTTTGTTCGTCGGTTTGAATTCTTCCCATTATTATCATTATCACCATTATGGTCCTTTGGTTTATGTACCATGAACCTTTCTCCACTCTTCTGTTTCATGACACTCTGGTTAACTGTCTTCATGGGTCCAGTGTATAATACCCAAGCAAGATATGATATCAGAGGTGCATAGTCCAAAAAGATAAATTTGAAACAAACTAAAAGATGAAACGAAAACAAAAGGAACAAAATCTTTGAAATCCACGAACTTTTTAAAACAGGAGTGGGATCAGGTGCTCATGAAGATTTTGTTTCCTTTGTCTTGTGCGCAACATACACTGTACCATATGGATCAACCAAATCGTGATGGTGACAATAACATTTAAGGAGGGACGACTTCAACCTTAAGTCATTTTTGTACTGGATCTGTATTTACCTCTTCCTCTGCATGTGGTCCTTGTTTGACAGGTTTCCTCTGCATGTAGTGCTTGATTGTACAGGTTCAGTATTTACCTCTCCTCTGCATTTAGTCCTTGTTTATTTTGCTTCAGTATTTACCTTTTCCTCTGCATGTGGCCCTTGTTTGTACAGGTTCAGTATTTAAACATATGCATGTGATCCTTGTTTGTACTGGTTCAGTATATACATCTTCATGTGCATGTAGTCTTGTTTATACAGGCTCAGGATTTACCTCTCTCTTTGCATGTAGTCGTTGTTTATACAGGTTCAGTATTTACCTTTTCTTTGACGTATGGTTCTTCTTTGTACAGGTTCAGTTTTTACCTATTCCTTTGCATGTTGGCCTTGTTTGTAGCGGTTCATTATTTATCTCTTACTTTGGATGGTGTCCTCGTTTTTACTGTTTCAGTAGTTACATCTTTCTTTGCATTTGGTTCTTTTCTGTACTGGTTCAGTAATATTCTCTTCCTTAAACATCAGTCTTTGTTTAGTTTTTACGATTTACGTCCTCAAAGCTTAAAAACAATACAGTTATCACCTAATTGTCTAGAATTCAAGAGCAGTTACTCCGTATTGTTTAGAAAACTGAAGCAGCATTATAATTAACGAACAAAATGTCGATATTTATTTTTCGAAATTCAAACATTAATGTGTTATTCATTTCGATTTTAATCTTCAAATATTTCTACTGTTGCCGTTCACATTAATAGTTTAATAGTGCAAGATTTAGTATTGTAGATACGCTCAATTAAAGCAAACTTGGAACATATTCTAGAGACGAACGAACTACAGCCTAGATGTCTTTATAGACCAACACTTTACCTTACTAATTAATTAAACTGTACTCATTTTTGTAAAATGTTCTCATTTTTTGTAATAAAACGATTCTGTTTTTTAAGAAAAGCAGTGTATTTCGTACCATAGTTAAACGGTCAAATAACAAGATTTCATCAAATAGATTATTTTTTCCTGAACTGTTTCAGTGTTAATTAAAACATTTAAGACTCTTGAGTGGGTCAATAAAATCCCCTCTACAGGGATTGGAACAAAATTCATTTTTAGTTATATGTAGATTATGACCTATTTCAAACACAAACATGTATGTATTTACTTTCTACATTTTTGTCAAAAGATTTTAACCATATCGTTAAATAACCATTCTAACCTCTAGCGCCCCGACTTCACTCTATTGTTAAAGGTTAGTCCCGCAGGTAACTAAAAGCTATCTTAAGCCTTAAGACAATTTTAAGGTAATCTTAGCACATAAGAGTGTAACAAGAAGCAATCTTAATATGATTGACAGCCCTTAAACCTTAATGTCTAAGAAGTTAAATCTAAAGGTATCCATTTGTCTTATCGTAAACTGTGTCTGTAACTACCTTCGTAAATTTTATGACATCCTTAAAACATTCTTGGACTAATGGCTAGATATTTCTTCAAAAACTACACTTATGGCTAGATATTTGCTTGATATTTACACTTAAAGCCTGGGTCAAACTAACCTATGGCTAGATATTCCTTCACAAACTACACTTCTGGCAAATATTTCTTAAAAACTACACTTATGGCTAGACATTTCTAAAAAAAAACTACACTTATGTCTACATGTAGATTTTTCTTCAGAAACTACAATTATGGCTGCATGTAGATTTTTCTTCAGAAACTACACTTATGGCTAGATATTTCTTAAAAACTACACTTATGGTTAAATATTTTCAAAAACCTAACTTAAGGCTATTATTTGCTAGATATTTACACTTTAAGTGTGGGTCAAGCTAACTTATGGCTAGATATTTTTTCAAAAACTACACTGATGGCTAGATATTTCTTCAAAAACTACTAATGGCTATATATTTCTTCAAAAACTACACTTATGGCTAGGTATTTCTTCAAAAGCTTAACTTATGACTATTATTTGCTAGATATTTACACTTTAAGTGTGCGCCCAACTTACTTATGGCTAGATATTTTTTTCAAAACTACACTGATGGCTAGATATTTCTTCAAATACAACACTTATGGAAATATATTTCTTCAAAAACTACTTATATGAATAGATATTTGTTCAAAAACTACACTTATTGCTAGATATGTTTTACAAACTACACAAATGGTTATACTCTATGTCAGAATTTGTTAGAATGGGTAAAAACGTTATGAAACAAAAACTGTCTAACGTATTCTTATAAAATAGTGTTCAATTTGTAGATTGAAAAAAGTGCAAGTAAGTTGCGAATAATACTTTTTAGCATTCACGATGTATTTTAAGCTGCGCCGAGTTTTTAATTCTCTACGGGGATTTTACATTGTCAAGTCAGCCATTTGTTTGCCGGATGTGGCTTTTTGCACGTGCTAGCGCAAGAGCGGGAGTACACATTGTCAACCTGCGTAATAATTAAGTAATTAAACTAGGATTAAATAACATGCAAAAATGATGCAAGGCTCACCTAAATGGAAATTTAAAAGTAATTCTTTTTATAAGAAACGCAAGAAAATGTCCAAACAAAAGAAATATCCGCATTTTTTAAAATTACTTTATCTAGGTCAAACGTAAGCGCTCCCTCAAAAACGAAGATGACCGACCCTCAATGTTGAATCTCCGTAGAGAAGTTCAAGGGCAGATTATAGTATGTAAAACATTATTTCATAGCGTAAATCATAAACCGTTAACTGTGGGATAATTCTTTCTTTTGATTAAAAATAAATACAAAGGCAGTAACGAACAAAAAGTTTTATAAAGCTCGAAAATCACACTCCACAAAAGCCTGACATAGAGTATAGATATTTTTTTTCAAAAACTACACATATGGTTAAATATTTCTTCACAAGCTTCTCTTATGGCTAGATATTTCTTCAAAAACTACACTTATGACAAGATATTTTTTTTTCAAAAATGAATAATTAAGATAATACTAAGGGTACATTAAGTATGCTTATTGACTTATTATCGTCTTTCTTTTCACTTACGATACTACTTAAATAGAATTTAAGAGAGCTTTAAGATAAATGTCCAGTTACAGGACTCATTGGAAAGTGTTCAGTTTAGAATGCCCTTGTGAGAGATCAGAAGTGCATATCCCAAAGAGACAAGACAAATTTGAAAGAAACTTAAAGATAAAACGAAAACAAAAAGAACAAAGGCTTGGCAAAATTAGCCATGTAAACTGTATTAAATGCTGGTTTTGTATTGACTATGGTAACTAAATGAACATTTATCTAGTCTTTTTACAAGATATTTTAGGAAATTTTAAATAAGCTTCCCCTTTGATATCTTCGAATTCCTTCTAAAACATTTGGAAAAAATCATAGAACAGTCGATTACGTCCAGAACACCTATTCCGGTTTCTTCAAAACGATATTTCCACCACCCGTCAAAAGGTTGCTTTACTCCAACTCTCGTATTTTTCCTGGTGTTTTTACTTTCGTTTTCTTTCATCATCTCCAATATTTCCTTGTCCTCAACAACAGGCCAAATTGTACTGGTTTACCGGACAAAGAACTGGACTCCTTCTGCGTTTTAATGTCCCTAATTGTCGCTGATTTCCCGGAATCAGAACTAGCCTCCTGCTCCATTTTAACACCCTGTTCCAATTCTAAATTCACCGAACTTTCCAGCAAATCAAAGTTCCCAAAGTTTGCAAGAAATAACTCATCACTTAAATCATACATATTAACTGCCTGTGAAATTGTCAAACTGTCCAAAAAATTGCCTGTATCCATGGAATCATTTCCGATATTAGGGCTTGCTAATTGACTAAGTCCTGTAGGAGTTTGATTTTCAAAGACATCAACTGCTTGTGACAGTATGATATCTGGGTTTCCATACAGTTGACTGTTATCTGAAATGGCTTAGTCACCAATATAATCTTCGGTTTCAATCAGGTCCACGGCTTGGGAAAGAAAAATATCGTCCAGATAATGAGTCATGCCAGGATAATAATTTTGGATACTGGGCTAAAAATGTCCTCCGAGACTAAAATCCACGAGGACGACATAGATCAAGTGGTAGTAATAAATGTATTACAAAATATCAATATCAGTTTAATACACAGTATAAGAAAATAATACTGAATTAGGAAATTTAAAATAAAAAACCAAAGACTTCTCTATTACAGTCTTTAAATCACCAGACAGAGCTCTATTACAAAAATTGATTTATGGGTAAGAATGTACACTTTGTGGTTGGTTTATGTCGGACAAACCGAAGAACGATTAAACAAAAGAATGTGTGATCATCGGTCGATGGTTTACGTGAACGATAGTAATCGTTACGATTACGAACATTTCATTCAACCTTCGTCACTTCGTCATCTGAATGAGGTCAGTATTATAGAAAAGATTTCCTACAACTTCAATCATTCAATGCTAAGAAGAAACAGAAGAATTCTGGATTCGAGAAAAAGGTACTTCAACTAGACAGTGTAGGTATCAAGCACAGCTTTTGTTTTTGAATAGAATGAGTTGTTAATATCTACGAACGACGCCCATGTGTATAAACATCACGCTATCATTATGGATATTTTACGGCATAGATATTAATGCCAGTTTGTTGTCTTAAGAGGATTAATCAAACGCCAGAATTTTCACTTACAGCTTTCAGTATTGATGTTTTGAAATCCAAACCTACTGCTCCTGCTCGTCGTCCCTTTCAATCATGTCCCTCTGGGCACATTTCCGGTGACCTCAGTTTTGTTACAAATGATACACTACAACGGAATCTATCAAAAGGTCTTAAATACCGAGTGCCAAATCCAATAATTTGAAACAGAACTTAAGTTGTTGATTGACTCACTGGAGGACTATGCTAGACAATGGGCGAAGCGAGTAAAGGTAACGGTTGACACCCTCTCTAAATGGGTCAACTGTCAGATCATCTTATTCAGATTCGGATTAAAAAATGACAAGGGTCCATGAGCACTACAGCGCCATCATTTTTTCAAAGACCCCGCTGTGATGGGAGATTGGTCTGCCATCCATGAAAAATTTGTTGTTTTTCCAGCCGATAAAGCCTCAATTAACATTTTTTATAGAAAAGACCATCTCGATTGTTAAATAAAACATCTTGGCATCAACGACACATGAACAGTCAAGGAAGGCTTTCAAAGGTACTGTAAAAACGCGTACTATGCAATTGGTGTTAATCAAATGTGGATATAAAAAACTAAAAAAAAATCTTCTTCAATCCCTCAAACCCGATTCTTTAAAATTTTTTACAAGTATTCAAGTTTAGTTTAACAAAATAGAAATTTGGTTTAAGGTAAAAATATGTCTTACTTTGTAAGTTAACACTCTGATTGTTACAATAATACGGTGAAGGTGATATTCTTAAAATGCTAGAGATCATTTAATAGAATATGGTGACAAAGTTTTCAACACACCGTTGGCTGAAAGGGCAGAATTGTGCGCCCTACAAACCGACTTGTTTTGTTCTCGTGTGAAGCAGAACTCATGCAGGCTTTCCTGTGAAATAACAAAACTAAATTGACTAGATCGTTTAATGTTACTTTTCGATATATTGATGATGTTTTACCATTGAATAATCCTACGTTCAGTGAGCATCTCGACCAAATATATATCAGCGAACTAGAAATTAAAGAGACCACAGGCTAAAAAATACCAAGATTATTTCCTCGAAATTGACCAAGACTGAGAACTTGTTTCTAAGAGTTACCACAAAATTTTTTCAATATTTATGTGGCAATATTCCCGCTTCCCAAGCCTATGATGTACATGCGTCGCAGGTGATTCGATTCTCTCGTCCCCATCCAATGTTGTATTTGCAAGGTATTTTGTGTCGTTTTCCCATTTGAAATAAGTGTTTCCGTTGAGTAAAATAACTTTCAAGTTGGAAACTGACTGAATCTAAAAAAATTCACAGGGACGTTTATTATGCCTTATCTAAAGAAAACCAAAAAAAAAAAAAAAAAAAGATTTTACAAAATGTGTTTTAAATACATGTAATTTAAAATATGCTTAATAATTATAAAATATATTAAATAATTCTATTTCTGTACGTTACAGTAAGCTGAAGATTTAACTATTTAAATTAGAAATATTTTCAAAATATAGGATTTTAAACAGATATATCATGGGTGGAAAGGGTATTTTCGAAAAAAACACCAGTTGCGGGAAGAAAAAATTCCCGAGCTGATATATGCGAGGGAAATTTGATTCCCAAAACTGGGTAAAAAAGGCATCTTTTTCAGGCATATACACCGGCAGCTCCTTAAAATATGCATAAATTACAATGGCTGTGAACTAATCAGAATCCAGGATTCATATATAAGGTGTAATTAAAACTGAGAGTATTTAAATGTTACAATAACTGTTTAATGCATTTAACGTTTATATGGTGCACGAGGTTCTGGAGAGTGATTTGATAACTGAACCTTAGCAGTGACGTTTATAGAGTCCATAGTTCATCTGAATGAAGCTATAGTATGTTCGTAAATTATACAGGTGATTTACAAAACATGTCAGACTTTATTCATCTGATAATAATCATGAATCAGTAGAGATAATTGATTTTTATATCACTGAAATGAAACAATTTGCTTCAATAGTGCCGGTACTTTAAACTTATTTACCAATACTTTCACCATGCACACTATGTATTTATTTAAGGTACAATTCTGCGCTTCGTTGATTATATGTTTGGGTCCGTTCGTTTGGTTTGTTTTTTTCAAATTGAAATCCATTGAAACATGTTTAACGTATATATCATTTCTTGTCTTCATGCTATAAAATGTGTATATGATTAGTAACTGTATTGTTTCAATTATGTATATATATTTATGTATTGGAGAAGACATTTCTAAGTTGTAAAACTTGTGTCTTATCCATTTCGTTTATAAAACAATAAAATATGTTTAAACAAAACTTTAAACTTAAAGGATATATACATCTAGAATGTTTCTTTGTGCAGCCTTGTGATTTATTTGAAATTTTATTTCGTGATTTTTGTTTTCTTCTCAAATTATTCATTTCACACGCTTAAGTCATGTCATTCTTCTCTTGAATTCTGTTCTTATATGAATGGCTTCCTTCTGACTAGAGAAAAATGTTGCCAACCTTTCCCGCTATAAAACATTTTCTTTAAGGTCGTGTTTGATTACTATTACCGAAACCAGATCGAGAAACTAAGATGTTATTTTACTCGATTCCAAAACCGGTTTCGAAAAGCCACGCATCCTGGTCTGAGGATAGAAATAGACAATTTGCAAAAAGTAAGTGTTAAGATACGGATGGGGTAGGATGGTAGGCGAGCTGAAATATTTTTTATAAAGAAAATTTGATTGCGTTGATTTTTTCAAAAGGATTAATCCCGCCTAGTTTTCCTTCCCTCTTTCACTTAACTTCGAAACCAATAATATCGGTAACATAAAAACGCAGCTGAAGAATGGTACAATATCCGACGGATGGATTGGACTTAAAGAGAACCTTGGTTGTTGACATATATTCTAAACCCAATTACTAGAAATCAACATAGAAACAACGGGGCACACGCAAACATTAGAAGCTCTGATCACCTTTTTACGAAAAACTAGTTAAACGTACATGTACATACACGCTGGTACAATGCAACATTTACGTGCGCGTGACACTGCCTTTGGTCTGTTTAAAGCAGGTTTCTGCTGCACAGATACTATTGCTGGAACCCGTAGCTTTCTTGTTTTTAGCTTTAATGTGTTGCATTCTTACACAAATCAATCTATGTATAGATTAAAATATACTTTCAACCAGACAGAATTGATTTTCCAGGCCATGGACACAAAGCCGTGCCACCCTATATTGAGATTTTAAAAGGATGTACCAGCAATTGTTAATGAAGAACTGTCCGTTTATGTGCCAAGCACTCACCTTACCACTCCAACGCTTTTTAGCGACTTTTGTAACTACACTGCTTTGCTTCCTGAATAAATTCACTCAGGTCGTCTCACTCCACTAAAAACGATTATGTAATAAAGCCTCCGTGAAGGTTATATTTCCCCCACTTATTAAATTGACAAATAAGTGTGGTGATTTTTCGTACGTTATATTTACATTTCAAGGAATATCCTCTCATCAGTAGCATTATAACCAAAATATAGGAAGTCTGAGATCGAAACTTAGCAAAAGAATGACTTTAATCCAAACTAATCGAAATAGGAAGCCAAATCGAACGAAAGGGACTATCACATATTCATTCTCCATTTTTTTATAATTACATATAAATCACTAGTGCATTAAAGCATGCCAGTAAATAACACAATTTTATTATAATTCTGTAAAAATAAACACATTTATTGTTTTGTGTATTGAAGCCAATATGAGATAAATTTTAACTCAAGTTTTCAAATGGAAAAATGATAAAATTGAGATTTCGTGGGACTTTATTAATCATAAGTCTGTGGTACCTAAAGAAAAAATTTGGTGTGAAAAAACAATGTAAATACAATGCATATTTTTCCTTTCTGCGCTCCGCCGAAGTTTATTTTGTACCTGTTACGCCCTTGAACTTCATGTTCCCGGGAAAGGGCTCATATTTATCCTAGCTGTAAACTACAGTATATTTTGTCAGCAAAAATGTTAGATCATGTCCGCAAATAATATTACCAGCTTGTTTTATGACTTAGCGAATTAGGGTGGTTTGTTTTGGTTTATTCACAATCACCAGATATTAACCATAATTATTTCAGTTAAAATTCTAACCCGTCACATCCAGTCGTTATATTCCGCTCACTATCGATCGCAACATTAACGCCTGAATGCATTCACCTATAAAATATTTCAACCGGAAAATGATCCCGCGCAAAGGATATTGGCGCTAAAAGAAGGAGAAGCTACATGTACCAATGTTTACAAACAATATTAAATGGAGCGTTGAAATTAAATGAGTATTTAGCCTCGATAAATTAAAGCGTCAGCGGCATCCATTTTGAAAACATTCGAAATTGATACCGAAAATCGATTTGCGCAGACTCTGTAATTAGAAAGCGCTGATTGGTCTACTTATCCACAGGGCAGCTGAACGATTATTAGCGATTGGTGCGTTCAAGCCCTCGAAAGGTGAAGAGAATCGGAGACAGTGAGGGCTTGAATTATTCGCATTATTAAGATTCATGCATAAAATACACTTAATGTTTTACTTAAGTCCATCAGATAGAACAGCTCATTCACTTGATTTCGTTTTGTATTCAACGGCATAACTTTTGATAAATCTTTAATATCCAAAGCCAATTAAAAGATTTTACTTATGGCTCTTGAAGAAGAAACAATATTTATAGTCATCTTTTTTGTACAAATTACGAAGATTTAAATGCTAGACGCAAAAAAGTTACGAGTTTTACAGGAATAGAATTGAAAATGGAAATAATCATTTCATTTGCATGTATGTTTCTCAAATGAATTTCAATTTAATGTTACATTTATAAGCTATCATTGAAATTTCATTATGTTTCATTATATAATTTTTGCGTGTAAACATTTTTCTAATTTTGTTACCATGTGGAGCTCCCTTTCTCAAACTTAGAAACTCATATTTCCGTTACGTAAGATGAAAAAAGTTTTTAATTTTCTAAAATAAAACTGTTTTACATGTATATACATGCATATATTTAATGATCAAAATGACTATTTTATTTCAAGCATTTTTCTCAAATAAAATTTAATTCAATATTTCTTTTATAAGATATATATTTAACATTCATGATAATAATAATATACATCAAAAAACGAATTTTCAATCATATGCTCCCAGTTTTGATTTTTGACTCCTCAAAGTACGTACGTATGTTATGAAAGGAAAGCTGGTAGCAAAATCACGCACACACACATATAACTCCACTCGCCATACCCTGCCTTGAGGGGCGGTATATATGATCATAGGAAGGGTATTACCAAACCGAATCTTTAGGGTACAAGTCAAAGGTGCTAGCTGAAGGACATGTTTGGTGTATTTCAGCAAGTTGGCATGGCATGACGGAGCATCTAACTAGTCGTTTAGGTTCTGATGGGTGTCAAAAGAGGAAGCGAATGAAAACCAAAAGGCAAGACAAAAAAGATGGAAAGTCGACAGACAAGGCAAACAATACGGAACATGACACATAAATATAGTAATAAATATAAAAGTCAAAAGACAAAACAAAACTAAGAAAAATGCGGACCTCACTTAAATCCGGTGGTGTAATAAGGTGGTCCGGAAGAGTAAGAAATTTCTGCCTCTTTAACGACCTCGCTTGTTCATTTCCCAATCCGGTAATAGTCATTTTACGGATAGGTTTCATGGAATCGCAACATCCAAGCGGAGAAGCGAACAGATATACAACCTTTTACCACCTAACACGCATTTACCATTAAACACTGATTATCTTTGTTGCATTTGACCATTATTTCGTAGTCGAATTCTAATTCAGTTTATTCATTATTTTTAGTCAACCTACAATTAATTAACTAATTGCATTATATTGTATTTGAACTACATTAAATAGTACTATAAATAAAAAAAAGTTATAATCTTTGAGTTTTAATTTTGCTCTTTGAAATTCACTTTTCACTGGAAATGCAGAAACGTTGAAGATAAAAAACAAATCTTTTCTGGATTTACCTACAAACGCTATAGAGGCCAAACATTGGATGATGAGTCAAACTAAATGAATTTCTATAATTGCATTCATGGAACAAATGAAATATATTGTTCATGAAGTAATAAACGCGATAAGCCAAATAGAACTATATCAATCAAATAAGGAAATTCAGAATTCACAATGATGACGAAATGTAAACTGTTTTTTTCCAACATACATTACCGTAACCGAAAATAAATAAGAGCATACAACTCAAAAACGAACAATCTTTTTACGACCTCTCACACCAGAAAAAAACCTCTGTAAATTTAAAAGAAAGAATAGTGAATATATGCTAGAAAGACACGATCCACATCTTTAATGTACATACTTATTTCATATTCTTTCTTTTAAATATTAACTTTCGGGCATAGTAATGAGTAAATGTTAGGTTAGGCTGTTGCTAGGGTCTGATGGATTTTTACCAGATGAAACGAGAATAAAATCGGACGATGAATTACTTACCAAATTGAACAGGATGTTGTCCACATTTACGAAAACAAAACGAGTTCTTTGGTGAAGATACTGAAGAAGAAGAAACACTAGTAAACTATGTCGTTGACAAATGTTTAATGTGTGACAACAGTTGTTACAAACCAACGATCCGGTGTCAAATTTGTCATGGTATAGAACACTTTATTTGTACACTATTTAAAAGGAATTCGAAGATTCCAAAGGGGCAGACTGAAATCGTTAAGTCGGAAGACAGACGAGACCATGGCCAACAAAATGAAACGAAAGACAAACATAAAACACACAACACTGAAAACTAAAGCTGGAGTGTAAGTTTAGTAGAGCAGGGTAGAATTCATATGTTAAAAAAACATTTTAGATAATGTAAATATAGAAAATAAAGAGTTAAAGCAAAATTTGAAAATATAATGTGATATGTTAACATTATCAGATCAGATTTCTGAATTACAAAATGAAAACAGAAATCTGAAGAACAGACTACAAGAAATAGAAAATTCATACAAGAGGCAACTGAGTGAATTATGAAAGCAAATGAACAGTTGAACATGAACAATTGTTAAGTAAACAGAGAATCTGAAATCAAAACTGGAGAATACGATAGAAGGTATCAGGAAAAGCAAAAAAAAAAAAAAAAAAAAAAAAAAAAAAAAAAAAAAAAAGTAAAACAAGGGCGGGGTGGGGGATGACAATAGAATCCCAATCAAAGGAATAATCAAACGAAATGAAGTCGTAGACAGAGGAATAGGAAGCCGACAAAAGACAAAAAGAGAATCTTTAAAAAGCAAACAGGCGAATTGGAAATATGTAAATCAAACAGAATATCAGCTCAATAGAGGTAGAACCGAACATGAATGGTGACAAAAACAATTTAAGCAGAACAAAATGCACTTAAACACAAAAAAAAAACAGATTACGAAAATTATATCGTTAGGAACATTCTTAAATCATCAGAAGTAGGATGGGTAAATATGGAGAAAATACAAGGAAAAACTTATCAATTAAAATAATTTATTATTTAAGAAAGAAAACAATGTATGGCAATTACTGACATATTAAACGTAAGTCTTGTTTCCGCATTCAACAGACCGGTTATTCTAGATACTGTCAGATGTGCAAATATAGACATGAATTGCATGCTGTAAGGAGTATGGAAGAGAGGAAAGAATAATTGAAGAATGTTTAATTGTTGGGAGCTCCATATTAAAAGGAGTACAAACTGACAGACTCAAAAATGGTGTGGATATACATGAACGGTGGCACAGCAGAGCTACAGCGTTGGATATTTATAATGGCTTGCGTTTAAACATTGATGTTTCAAATATCACAGTATAAAAATATGCGTAGCCGGAAATAATTTATAAAATGAAAATAATGTTAGACAATTATAGGTTTCTATGAAGCTTTTATTGGCTATTTGAAGGAAAAACATTGTCAAGTCTATGTCTCCGAAATATTACAAAGACTAACAAATAAACTAAACTTTAAATCTCAATCTGTAATATTTTCCTGCCGACATCAAAAACTAAAACCATGCTCTCTCACGTCAAACAAATTACACAATCATCCTCGGAAAACAGTTCCTTCCGTAACGTACAAAACACTGAACCTGTCCTAAGCGAGATAACTTACTATTTAAACCGAATATTGATACTAAATAACATCCTCCGGCGCAGAAAAATTAACCTTGTTTATTTCTGATGGTATAGATATTCGGTTTCATACAAACTGAAAAAAAAAACTGACAACTAATACCTCAAAATATACAAAGATTGTCAAGAAGGGCTAACTGACATAATTCTGAATAAAAGCTTATAATATGTACTTTTAGGAAATTGTTATTTGGCTAATGCTCCTAGCAGAGTCTCTGACTCTTATATAAAAAAATATTAAAGCATTCTTCATATGAAAATGATATACTACTATAATCAGAGATGCTGGGAATAAGATTCAATATACCATTTTTAAAGTAAAAGGGATAATTTCTGGTTGTATTCTACGCGAAAAGCTTCACACAAATATTCCTTCAGAAGTAGATATTGTAAGATTGAAATACTAACTTATATCAGTCCTTGACTTAATTAATGGTTTTTAAAAATCAACCTTGTCAAAATCAAAAGAAAGAATGTAATAATATGAATATACAAAGTAAAGGTTATTATATACAGTATTTAAAAAAGCTAATAATCCGTTGAAGTGAAAAGAATCAATATTTTCTTCGTTTATGGGACAGTTTGTATAGAACAACAATTACGTCAACACATTCACTCACATCTCATTAATCTGCGTAAATGGCTGAAGCAAAAAAACTGCAAAATTTGATCATTCTAACCGCTAAAGAAAACATCCGTAATTTAATTTTATACAGCAGAATTGCAATCACTTCAACAATATATAAGTTCACAAATTAAAAAATTACTAATAATTTTCTGTAATGAAAATTACTGGGTCAGTAAATCGTCTTTAGAGAATGTTTATTTTTAACATGGTGGTGATTTGCACTGTACGAGAGATGTGTATGTGGATTGAGCCGGTCATATGAAATGACATTACATTCTGGGCCGGTTCTCCTTTAAATTGCACTCTATATTCCTGTTGGCCATTTTTGCTTCTTTTGGACTAATATCCTTTTGATCTTATTATCAGGTTTGATGTAGATGTGTCGTTCTTAGACGATGACCCAGATTCAGGGAAAGTCTCTTGGATAGGGATAGACCGTTTACTGATCGTAGATGAGCGACATCAGGTTGTACGGACAGTCCGTCATCTTCATTTATTTCGAATGATATGCTTTCAAAAATGTTTTCATTTGTGGGAACCTCGTGTAAGAAAGTCTGAAGGTTCGATGGTTTGACGTACGAAATTTTTGGACGGTCCAAGTGAACATCGTTTTTAACCAGTAGAGGATTTACAAGATGGTAAGAGACAATAGAATGAGCAATGTATGAACCATTGTATTTATATTGAAATTTACGGTCCTGGCCTTTTCATTCTACTACCATATACACGGAGCGGTGTTGATGACCAGCAAGATCGCGAACAAATTCGCTTACATTATCTTGGTCTATCGATCTGTCCATGATACATTCATTTTCATTAGAGAACGTTTTCGTGTTTAGATCGTGCATAAATATATCAAATGAATCTTTGTCAAACATGCCAAAGGTAATCAATATGGGCGAAATGCTATCATTTGCGCATTGCAAAAGGTTCAACGCGTATTGTTGCAACTGGAATCGCTTCCATGAATGGCGTTGTTGTTTAAAATGTTGACGCACACAACGCACAGAGAAGCTATAGAAAAGCAATCATTTCCAGCTTTAATGACCATTTGTTCCTCTGTTTCGGCAGTGAATCCCTTCAGATCACTTATCAACATGATTCATTGCTATTATTTGCTAATAAAGTGGTAAGTGGAAGCATATACAAATTGAATTTCACCTTTTTGTTCTGTAATGTATGGTTATAAGGATCGAATTCTTCTAGACTAGAAATACCATCGGAGGCATCCATCATTCATACACCTTGACAAGCGTCGGGCACTTGCAGTTATGTGACTAGTTTGTATATGATATCAAAGTTAAACTTTTGGAGTATCATGTAAATGGTCATAAAGTGCCCTGATAAGCTGTTTTTTAATAAATGGCCTGGGGCCTGGTTTTTGTAGCTATCTTGACGTTAAGATATCCTAAATCAATGTTATTTAAATGGACAAAGATATATATAGAACGTGATTTCAAGCCGTGGAAATGGAAAATTGTCTGAATGAAAAAGAAATTTATTTTTTAATTCGCGAAACGTGTTTTCCTGTTCGCCAGTCTTTTTTTGAAATCTGTCCGTTTTCTCAAGAGTTAAGGATTGTATAACGGCAACATCTATTGTGGAATGAATTTCCGAAACCAGCTGAAAAGCCCTAATACACGCGTTACATTTTTCGGAGATGGCTATTCGGTGCAACACTGGAACGCGGTCTGGCGGTGATTCGATTTCTTCATTTGAATTGTGGTTGCCCAGAAATATGCATTTTTTAAGCAAAAGAACACTTTTTGGGTTTAATTTTAGAAAACGAAAAAAAAAAATAATAATATAAAAAAATCAAAAAAAATCAGAAATATGTTCTTGAAACCTATTATATCAAATTTGCAATTTGTTTGATATAATCACTTTTGCCATGTTTCGATTTTATCTGATCAACAATACTTACATTCTGAGCTTTGTGATCCGTAAATGATTTAGTATCTTCGAATTCCTTTTTCTTTACAGAGTGCAATGATTGATCCGTTGTAAATTGACTAAAATGACCTATTGATATTTACAATGTCATTTGAGGGATTAGGTATTTAAATAGGTACACGTCTATATTGAAACATTTACTACAACTTTCAAACTAACAAACCTTTCATTAAGACATGTCGGCTGGAAAAACATATTACTTAATCTACATATACCGCCGACGGAACTTTTCCCTAAAATAAAACTTATGAATTTGGGGGCATTTTTCGCGTATGGTGCATATAACATTCAAATATTTAGACGCGGATTTCATTTTACTAAAATCCAATACAACAGTATTGTTTACAGTTGCATGCTCACAAAAGGTTACATGTAAACGGGTTAGAAAAGTACACTTTATGTGCACTTGCCGTTCACTTCGTTAGCTTCAAGCGTGCACTTCACGTTAACAATGCCATCTGAGTATACACGAAAGTGAACGGATTGTCTACTTTTCTGTCAGCTCATCCGTTAACTTGAATTCCAAAAGTGAACGTACGTTCA
>JAULBM010189583.1:0-17559 GCA_032357055.1 Geukensia granosissima
GCATTAATTTTATTTCATAACTTTTCTAATCATTGGCAGGGCATAGTGTCCATTGGACACAGATCGACTTGTTTATTTTAATTGTTGCCTTTCTTTTTATTGGTTTGGACAAGTAAAAGGAATTCATAAAATGGAAGTAATCATTCCTTTTTTTAAATACAATCTTTGCACAATATCTAAAATTAGGATTTTTTAAAACCAATTGATGAAAAATATTAGTTAATCTATGTATTTGTCTTATATAGTTGTTATGGTCTGGTCAAATGAAAGCCAAGTTAGGAAAAACTGATTTACCAAGAGATGTGCAGACTGCTGAAATAATGTTAAAGGAACATGCCGAACTTGCTGAGGACATTAAAGCACATAAACCCAAGTAAGATATCCCTTGAATATATTTATAAAATAATTCCTATACTTTTACAGAACACAGGCAAGAGATATGTGAAAGTAGTATTTTGTCTCACAAGATGATTTTCAGATCAGTTTCAATTTGAATTTTTTTTAAAAATGACCAAGTTATTGAAATAAAATTTGAGATTCTTTGAAAGGAGGCATCGGATGTTGAATCTGATAGAAACTGGTATTCTTTGAATGCACTTCAACGTAAAGTTAACTTGCTGAATGCTTTCAAACTTCAATTGTTTTGTTAATCAGCCCTTTTACTCAAACAATTATAATTTGTTTGTGTTTGAGCTAATGAAATCCAACTTCCTTATCTAGCATATTGTTTATACATGATTACCTGGCTATAAGACTTCATGCATTAAACTTTAGCCATAATTCTTATTTTGATTTAATTAATTTTCTATTTTGATTTGATACCCATATTATTTGTGAAGAAATTACAGTTGAAGTGGATTTTTTTTTTAGATTTGTAGCTGTTAAGAAGTTAGGAGACAGTGTCCTAGACAAGGACCCTAAGAACACTGATGTAAAAAATAAGTTAGACAAACTTGCTAACGACGAGCAGGTGATTGATGAGATGTGGGCTAACAGAATGCAACAGTTACAAGATGCCAGTGACCTTCAGGTAGGAATTTAGTAAAGGATTTACTATAAGTGGGTAGGGAAAATTATTTCCAATGCAAAATAAGGTGAGAAAACAAAAATGAAAAGAATGATTAAAAATGATAATTTGGAAAGAATTTTAGATGAAATCTTTTTTAGTGATAAAATTGAGATATTTCTTATGAACCACAGTTTTAATCATATTTTAATTGAATATTTTATTTCAGGTTTTCAACAGAGATGCTGATAACATTGACTCAGTAACTAGCAGTCATGAAAAATTCCTGGAATTTGCAGATCTTGGGGTAAGTCAACACAGTAGACGGTTACAATGTCAAATACATGTACTTGTTGCCAAATTTTTGAAAGCAAGTTAGTGTAAAATACATAGTATAATGATCAGCATCCCTTTGGACTATTCCGAAAAATTTTTGTGGGTCTCGGAAGGCACCACCAAAATCTGTGACTAGATAATTTCTAATGGAACTTGCAATTATAAATGTATAGGTGTTGGGTTTTACCACAGCTAAGATAGTGTGTTAAATCTTTACATACAGGAACAATTTTATTTTAGAAAACTGTTGATGATGTAGAATCTTTAATGAAAAGACAAGAAGACTTTGAGAGTACATTACAAGCTCAGGATGACAAGGTCAAGGCCCTGGATGAATTAGCTAACCAACTGATAGCACAAGATCACCCTGACAAGGATCAGTATGTTTACTTATTGTGAATTAAAAATGGTTATTGTGAAAGCATCATATGTCTGTTTTAACCACTGAAATCTAACAGACTTTAGGGGTTTGTGAAAGATTAGCCATATTTCATCATAGGACATACATACAAAGTTCCAACTCTACAACGGAACAATAGTAAATTGTAGACATGTTCAGTTAGAAAATCTTGCTCTCATTATTTCATGCCTTATTTACTTTTTGATGATACTACCCTCAAAATGAAACAACTCTTGTACAGTCCAACTCAGGTTTTCTTTTGAGCTTATCTATCTTTCTCTACTCTTTTGAACATTGCATTTTGCCCCCTATTAAAGATTGTTCACTGGTTTCATAAAGGAGAAATATTAGTCAGCCATTAGGCTTAGGTTTTGGGGGTTTTTAGTTTTTTGATAATATTTAATTTGAATTTTTTACAGTTTTTATTTTTGCTGTACAAGGTATATAGCAAAATATTTTGAGATAGAATAAGTGTTAATTTTAAGATACAAATTTTTTCTAGCATTGACAAGAGAAGACAAGAAGTACTAGATCGAAGACAAAAGGTCAAGGACAAAGCCAAAGAAAGACGGGATGCTCTGCAGGCTGCTCAGGGATTTCAGGAATTCAAACGAGATTCAGATGAGGTATAACACAAAATAATCTTCTGTTTCAAATTTTTATATAGAATTTTTTACCTAAAATTGTTATTATGTATTGGGAATTGTTGGAAATGAATTCATTAAATCATAACATGCTAGATTTTATAGTTTATACAGATAAATATACCTTTCTTGTAAAAAAAATGGATGGTCAAGCCTGCTTCTTTGACCTAACCAAAAAATTGGATTTAAGTTGAGAATAAATATTGTAGAAATTCAAATTATATTAGGATAATAAAGTGTAAGTTCACATTCTAATATATGTTATTTTAGCTGTCCTCCTGGATGAAAGAAAAATACAACACTGCTACAGATGAATCTTACAGAGATCTGACAAATCTACCTGAGAAACTGAAGAAACACCAGGCATTTGAAGCAGAACTGAAAGCTAACAATGAACGTCTTAAAGATATCAATGAGGTAGGAGGTTATATAATGTCAGTTAGTGTATGAAAATGAAATCTTGATTATTTTCCTGACCTTTATGTGCACACTTTACAATCTTCTTTATGTTGTACCTCAATTAGTTTGGAAATTTTTTTTTTAATGTTAAAGGAAAAATACTGTTGACCTAATGACCCACAGTACAGATAATTATCTTTCTGAAAAGCACATTATAAAAGTTCGGGAAAAAAATATAAACAAGTTGTAACCAAACAGTTTGCATCATCGATCACTGTAAACCATAAACTCCATAAGAACAGTGTACAGCAGACAATTATGAAATTTATGATTAAGTGTCAGATTCATATGTTCAATTGTTTGAATTTCTTTGACAGAGAGGGGATGAGTTGGTATCTGATGGACATCCAGACAGTCCTGAGATCAAAACTATATTATCTGATCTTAACAAACAGTGGAAGGACTTGTACGACAAATCTACTGATAAAGGCAACAAATTGAAACAGGCTGCAGATCAACAAACACTCAACAGGGCACTAGCTGATGCTCAGGTAATTTACAGCAGTTACTTCCCTTTATTTAGATACTTTATTCTTGCAGTAATTGGTCTTGAAGTGAACATACCTTTCACAATTTAAACCTTCCATTGACATATTTTATAAAAACATGCAAGTCTTATGCACCTCAAGTGAACATGTTAGTCTAAATATTTGTATTACTAGATTCCGATTCTGAATCTTTATTGGTTTTAACCTTTACAGTTTACTATAATTGGGATTACAATTAATGCAGGTAAATATTTAAATAATAAAGATATGAATGAAGATTTTGACAAATTAATTACACAAAGTAATCATATTTAAAAAAAAATATCGATTTATATAATATTTTCACTAGAAAAACAGTTCACAACGTATGAATGATTAAGATTTATTGAATTTCATGATGCATGTATTGAGATTTGCAACAGAGTAGTTCAGAGCTGCAGATAAAATTGTTTGTAAAAATATTTTCTGTAGGCAAAATTAGATGAAATGGAGAAATCTGTAGCTAACCCGGACTTAGGATCTGATTTAAGGGGAGTGAAAGAATTATTGAAGAAACATCAGAACCTAGAGAATGATTTAGTAGGACTCTCAGATACAATACAGGCAATAACATCTAAAGGACAAGATCTTGCCAAATCTGGACATTTTGATAAAGCTGGAATTCTCAAAGCAGTCAATGAATTCAATGAAAGGTATATTTAAAATTTGTGTCTCAATCAGCAGGAATTAGAACATTGATTGGGTTTAATGTAACTTAATCATTTAATAACAGATTGTAAGTAAATAACATTTCTATTGCTGTTCTTCATCTTGAAGTCACTGTTAAGATTTCAACACTGAGCATTTTGACATCAAGACACATCTTAACACAAAGTTCTCAGATTGTGGCAACAAAATAACATGAATATTTTCACGAGAACTTCCTTAGATCTTAGATCTGAACTTACTGGCAAATTCAATGATAACAAAAATTTCTCTGAACTTTGAAACAGACATCCCATTGATAACTAGAAATTCTTAAACTTTGGACTGTAGCACATCAGTGGTATAATGAGTTTTGTCTTTGGTCAATCCAAAGTCATTAAAGATTTGTATTTGCTTCATCTCAGCTGGGCATGCAGCATTTAGGAGCAACAACTGGTCAGCCTAGAATCTAAAAAAATGTGGGTTAAGTGGCATATCTTTCTGCAAACTGTTCCTTTTGAGAGGTAGCATGTAAAAAATCTGGCTTTGTGTATGGGTCTAGTACACGGGAGGGTTTATTCAATATCTCTCATTAATATGCTTCATCCTGCATATGAGTATGCATGAAATATTTGAGAATTTGCCACTGAATGTTAGCAGCATTCACTCGATCCTAAAAATTTAAACAAAACTTGCACAATCTTATTGATCTACTGAATTAAAATGAAAATTATCCTCATAATGATTTATTTGGCAAAGTTGCAAATTACTGCATTTATAAAATATTATTTTTTTAAGATTTGAGGAATTAAAACCAGCAGTAGACACTAGGAAAAGTAAACTACAAGATTCGTTACATTTCCATCAGTTTAAATTTGATGCTGATGAAGAGTTGCAGTGGATAAAAGAACATTTACCCGCAGCTTCTTCTACAGAGTATGGTAAAAGTTTGATTGACGCACAAAATCTCCATAAAAAACATCAGGCTAGTATGATAATGTGCCTTTTAGCTGTTTTAAAATTAATGCTATACACATTTCTGTAATTTTACAGAACAGATTAAATCAAATGTACATATTTAACCTACTTTGTAAGTAGGTCATAGGCTCTTTATTTTTTTTCAAAATGGTTATGTCTACATTTGACAAATTAGCTTATGCCAAATCAGATTGTTTTTGTAGACATTGTCTGGTGACATTGTAATTTTTAAAATATGATTTCATGTGTTTTGTTTACAAATAAAAATAGTTCACATAAAATTCATGTGAATTGAGCATTGCATGTATTCTTGCAAAATTTCCATGAACCTCAAATGATTTCATACCTTAACAAGAAAATCATGTGACAGCTTATTAAAACCAACATCACATGAACTCAATAAACACGAACATCAGTAAAAATCTTATTTTTACATTGAACATTGCTGTTTTGCTGTATGACAGGGTATTGTGTGCAATGTTTGGATCAAATGTTGCAGTAAGCATTAACTATAGAGTTGTTAACACTGCTGTTTTCATGGAAGATTTGAATCATGTTTATTTATTTACTAACGTCTTTTTCTTCAGAAACTGGAACTGGAGATCAGTGGACATGGACCATTTTGTGAAAAAGTTTTACAAACAGGAAACCAGTTGATTGATCAAAAACATTTTATGTCAAAAGCAATCAAAGACAAATGTCAAGAATTACAATTATCTTGGGATGACTTACTCAACAAATCCAAAATCCGAAAGAAGAATCTGGATATGTCAGTACAGGTTCAGAAGGTAAAGTACATTTGATATGAGATGTGGGGCAGTTCCTTTCTTGTATTCTATATCTTTTTTTTTGGTTGTGGGTTATATAGGAATCTATCTGGCAGCTTTCCAATTGTCGTCTATCTGTCCATACATCCCCCTAATTATTCAATGGATTCCAATGAAACTTTTCATAGATCCAGGATACAATGTGTAGATATGCAAATAGGAAGGAAATTCATCTCAGCTTATTTCAAAGGCAGATAATCATTTGGGGAGTAGGGGTATCTATTGTGAGTTTTGCTCACACTGTGTCTTTGTTCATATTTCTTTTCAATTTGTATTCATTTGTAATCAGATATCCTTTGGTATGGGAATTAAAAGTAGCAGACAAGACCATTTCATAAAGCATGCACAATAATCAAATGCACAAAAGTTGCATACATTTGTTAGGGATTTATATGCACATAAATCAGAGGATTTTTGCTTAAATAGTCACAGAATATAGATGAGAAACCTGATCCTAAAAATTTAAACTGGGCTGAAACCATCTTACTCATCGAACTCCATGTAAATGATAAACAATGATGATATTTTAGAAATTTTAAAACATTCCTTAAATCTATATTTCAGTATTTATCTGAAGTTGCTGAACTAGAGAACTGGATAAATGATAAAATGACCTTGGCCTCCAGTACAGATTATGGTAAAGATGAAGCATCAGCTGACAAACTTCTTACCAAGAATAAGGTAAATTTAACAAATTACACAGATGTCAATTTTTTGTCACCAAGAATGAGCTGAAGTCTTAACAAAGTACACAGCTGACAAACTTTCTATCAAGAATAAGTCATAACAAAATTTCTTACAAAGAAAAAGGTTAAAGGTTCAGACAGATTACAAAGCCAACCAACTTCATACGAAATATAAGGTAAATTCATAAACTACACAACTGGTAAACTTTTTACCATACACCCAGTAGTGATAATAAAATTTATGAATATTAGAAATAATATAGTATCAAAATTATTAATGTAATTATTGAAAAGAAAAAATATTTCTAATTGGAACAGGTGCTTGAAACAGATATCCAAACTTACCAAGGAATAGTAACTGGTCTGGGAAAAGAGGCACAGAGACTATTTAAAACAGGTTGTCAGGACCCTTCAACACTCAGAAAAGCTCAGGTAGGTTTCAAATATGATTAAAAGATAAAATTATCACGACATTATTATTTGTCTGTTCAGTGCCAATATCTCTAACAGCTCTTTTAGCATTATCTCTTTTTTCAGCGATAAATTATTTTTAATCCGTAAAAATGGTAAATTGTATAGAATCTTGGAAATTGTTTCAAAAATTTTCTAAACAGCACAGTTTTGACAGATGGATGCCTGCCAGAAGAAAGTTAAAAAAACTGTTTAAATTGCAAAGGGTGAACATGACTGATAATTGTTTTTTTCCAAGAAATGTTATTAAACTAAATATAGTTGGACCATCTCCTAAAGATCTGAACAGTCAGATAAATATGTAAATGTATAAAATTTTGTATTTTGAATTATACAATTATACAAGTGACACAATCAATGACATAAATACAGTTTTAAGAGCTTTTTAATCTTTGCAGTACAATTTAAGGTTGGCGTATGAATGTTGATGATAATTGTCCTTATTTTAATTGCTTTTGTAACTTCATGCAGTACAATATTTTATGGGTGAAATTCACCAACATTTGTGCATTGAATCTATATTACTTATTATAAAAATAACATAATAATACTTTGATTGGAGAATAATATTGGTAAAAAATATAATTTTAGGATAACTTACAAGACCATTTGAACAAACTAAAAAAACTGGCAGCAGAAAGAACAGATAATTTAGAACAGTCCAAGTGGATGTATGCATTTAAACGGGAGACAGGAGACTTTGAAGAATGGATTAATGAACAAATGCAGCTTGCAGCCTCAGAAGAATATGGGCAGGATTATGAGCATTTACAGGTTTGTAACAATATTTATAGCACCAATGTTTTTAAGGAAATTTGTTCTGCTTTACTAAAGAAGTAGGTGTATTTAGCAATTTTCTAAGTGCCATGTAACTGTTGTAGAACCAATTACACCTAAAAAAAACTGTTAAATTAGGTTTGTGTAGACATTTTCTATACAGACAGTATAAAATAATTTTTTATTTTTTGCCAAAATTTTAGGCCAAAAATGTGGCTTAACAACCCCTGGGTTTTATCAAGATTTTCACATTTAAACAATTTTTTTATTAAAGTATGTTTTGCAATATTCTGAGAAATCTGGAAAGTTCAGAGTAAAGCAACCAAACTATTTAACTTGATGTTAGTAATAATAATATGTGTCAAAGGAAACTCTTTTTGATCACCTACTAAGTCCTTCATGAAGTGAGGTATCAGGATTTTAACATGCTGTTCTGTGGCTCATGAATCACCGTAAACCAGTTACTGAGAATAAAGGCCATATATTGATATCTTTCAGATTTTGCGTAACAGATTTGATGAATTTAAGAGGACTGTAGAGGCTGGTGCTGAGAGGTATAACAGGTGCGAGAGGCTAGCTAATTGGCTGTTAGAGGATAATACTCCTTATGAAGAAGAGGTCAAAGAGAGGCAGGAACAACTCAGGTAAATACAGTTTGATTATTGAAGGGTTTGGGGTGCAGAAATGTTTCGAAAAACTACAGGTTTATGAACCCTTAAAACAATTTTTGAAATACAAACTTGATTGTCTATGAGACAGCCACAAAAAATATGAATTACATATATATATACAGGGGATGTCTTATGACCTTTAACAATGGTCAAATATCTACATCGTAAGACAAGCTGTTAAAGGGCTCAGAAATGAAATGTTATGACATTTAATAATAACAAAAATCAGCCAATGATGTATACAATGAAAAACTGATTAACAGTACAACATAAAAATGACATCCACTGAACTACAGGTTCCTGGCTTGTCACATGCACAATATTTATCTTGTTTGTTTGAACCATGGAATAGATTTATAGGACATTTAGGTATGTTAAGTATTCAAAATTTATCATTTTAGGAAATCAAGAAACCATTTCAATAGATAGTACATCTGAATGCCTAGTTGTAACTGTATACATTTATATATTTAAGGGACTCATGGAATCAGCTATTAGAACAAATAGAAAATCGTGATGTTAAATTGTATGGGGCAGGAGAAATACATAGATTTAATAGAGATGTGGAGGATGCTCTACAGAGAATACATGTAAGTATAGTGCAAGAGACATGGAAGATGCTCTACACCAAATACATGACCTGCAAAAACAGGGCCAGTATGTCTTTGTATAAAGCCAATACAGAAAAAATAGATTTATAAAGCTGGGGCAGACACATCTTTATTATAGCATGATTTTGCAGTACTAGAGATGTTTTATCCATATTAAATATAGACATGTGTTATACATTGTAGGAGAAATACTCTAGTATACCTGATGATACAGGAAGAGATTTGGCAACTACACAGATGTACATCAAGAAACATGAAGGATTTGAAAATGAATTGGTGGCTTTAGAAGCTCAGGTAATTTTAATTAAAGGAAAGAAAGATATTTAAATATTTGAATGTGTGAAACAGGATGACATAATGACCATTGCTGTAGTTACAATGTTACAATGAAAATAAAACTTGGCTTAGCAAGAGCAAAGATTGTTAACACAATGTGTTAGATTGATCGTTTGGATTTTGCTTAACATCCAGTAGAAAATATCTATGCATATTTAGAATGAGAGGAAAATAATGAGTGATGATGAATAAACCTGGCATTGTACTAGTCTAACAAGCTGAGCCAGAACTTTAAGCTGCTAGTGTACAACTGTCAGCAGGAAGACATGCCACTTTACCAAGACACATTATTCTGAATGTGTGGTTACCATGTTATCCATAACACCACTTGACCAGAGATTTTAAGACAGTACTGATTATGTACTGAATGCTCTTTCAAAATTATCTAATGGACCTCTGTCACCCTTTTGTCAAGAAATCAGATGAAATGGATATTATTCCCTTCATTATGATAATTGTAAAAGAAATTAAGAAAATTGGTTTGTGATAGCATTGTATGTATATACACTAACATCAAATGTTTTATCAAATTTTGGGCAGAAAAAAATAACTTAATTTTTATGTTTCAGTTACAAGTGTTGATAGAAGATTCTAACAGATTACAGGAGACCTACCCTGGAGAGAATGCTCAGCAGATAGAACAACTACAAGCCTCTGTGGTAGAGAATTGGGGTGTCTTACAAGATAGGGCGACACAGAGGAAGGATGAACTCCTGGCTGTAGCTGATATGCATAGATTCTCAGCCGATGTAAGTTTCTCTAAATAATAATTATATCTTGTAGTTTAAATTTTTGTATGTTATAATATTGTTGGAACTGGATGCCCAAATGGTCTAGGCAATTGTTTTTAACTTTTTGGTACAGACTACTTGTGATAATAGCCGAGCTTCTATATAAAGTGATTAATCCCATATCATGATAGAAGCCAATCTCCTATATAAAGTGAGTTATCCCATATCGTGCTGTACATTAAAGATGTCACCTTATCGGTTTTGGTACTCCAGCATCTACCTTTAAAATATATGACTATGATATTGTTCAAAGTGGCATGAAGTCCTGGAAAAGACTAACAAAGGATTTTGTTCACATTATACAAAGGTAAGGTGAAAATGTTTATAGATGTCTTAAAAGAAAATGTTTTATCAGTTCTCTAAATATAATTTCCAAGGTATTTTGATTTTTACTTTATTCACAGTCAAGATTTTTTCAAGAAAAATCATACTTGAACTGGCAAATGGTTAACTTTACCTTGCCATTACTGATAATTGATTAGAAAGCCTGGCTGTTTAGGTATTTATGTAGCTGGAACAATGGTTGCCAATTCTTGTTACAGATTATTGAACTGAAACCTTGTTTATTACTTTAGGTTCGTGACCTGCTAAGCTGGGCCAATGAAATTGAGAGAGAAATGTTGTCAGAGAAGACGGTTAGAGATGTCCATGGTGTGGACCTGGTGAAGGCACGTCATGAAGAATTGAAGGCCGAGATCGATGCCAGGGAAGATACATTTTCAACAATATCACAGACTGGGGAGGCCATGGTGCAAGATGAACATCCTAACTCAGAAGAAGTGAGTATTATTATAAAATATATGGTATAACAGTTGTATGTTAAATAAAATTTTGCCTACTTTAAAATTGAATGACTGTAATTTGTCATAATACAATAATCAAGTCTTTATTATTCTCCAGTTAGGATTAATAATAACAAATTAAAAATATTATACTGTAAATAAAAAATCTAAATTTTTAGTATGTTGTAAATGGATTTTTGGAATAATTTAATATTTGATTCTTTGTGAAAACTATATCATATTTTACTGACCCAGTATCTTACGAAATTTCAGTTTTACTTATGTTATTTGAGTACTATATTTAGATTTTTATGCATTTGGAAAATTTTAAGTATGGTCTCAGTCAAAATTAAAGGTGATATAGTACTTGAAAATGCTTTATGGTTAACTGGACTATTGTATATTGAGTAATTAGTCATTAATACACTGTTCAGGTATCCTTAAAAACTGTAGAACTCATTTGGAAGAGGTATTAAGATATTTCATGCACTTAATGTGGGATTTGTGGTAGACCATTTAATTAATATGAAAATTTATGTTCAGATAACAGAGAAAGTGAAGCAGGTGGAAGCAGCACAGGAGAGATTACTTAAAACCTGGGAAGATAGAAAACAGTATTACGATAAACTGTATCAACTCCATACCTTCCTCCGAGACGCTGAACAACTCAACAATCTGAGCTCATCTCAAGAGGTTAGTAAATAAATATTTACAATGACCTGTATCAACTCCATACCTTCCTCCGAGATGCTGAACAAATTATCAATCTGAGCTCATCTCAATAGGTCAGTTAATAAATATTTACAATAAACTGTATCAACTCCATACCTTCCTCCGAGATGCTTAACAACTCAAGAAATTCAGCTCATCTCAAGAAGTCAGTTAATAAGTATTAACAATAAACTGTTCAACTCCATACCATCCTTAGTGATGCTGAACAACTAAAAAAATCTGAGTTCATCTCGAGGCAAGTTCATAAATATTTACAATAAACTGTCTCAACTCCATACCTTCCTTTTTGGCGCTGAACAGCTCAAACTCAGGAATCCATTGGGTTATAGCAAGCATAGTATTTTATTTTAGTGTAAACAAAATTTCTAAAAGGTAAATTGAAATATTTATGCAGAATATTACTGAGGAAATATGTACCAGTGACCAGATTAAGAGTGTTTTACATATGTAATGAAGAACACCTACTGTAAATGTATTGATAGCCTAGTGAAAAATAACATAAATGTCTCTTTTATTCTGTCTACTCTGTTTTCGAATGTTGATAAAACAAGCTTTTCTTTATAACCTCCTTTATTATAAGATTCTAATTTTAAAGAGTGCAAAAAGATTTTGTTCCCATTCCAGAAAAATTCATTTATTTTCATAAATTTAACACTTGGAAGAGTGAAGAAACATAAGAAATACCTAATTTCAAATGTCTGCTATTTTCTTTTCAGGCATATTTAGCCAGTGCCGAGTATGGGGATACCGTTGATCAAATAGATGGACAAATCAGACGACATGAAGCATTTGAAAAAGTCCTTGATGTCCAGAATGAAAAAGTAAGGGTCAGTCAGATCAGGTGACATGTAGCATGCAAAAAGCCCTTGTTCTCAAGAACAATATGGATGGAATTGGTCACAAGAGATGTTTTGAAATATAATTTTTATAATGATGATGTAGAGATGTTATTTTTGGTACAACAATTCAAAGTATAGGGCAAATATTAATTTTAAATTGTCAGTGGTGCAGCAAAACGTCAGCAAATATTCCAGTCCCAAATTTTTATCTTACTCAGTTTTGGTTCTACATCCCACTTTTAAGATTAATTTTTTACAATATTAATAAATATGCACAAGAATTAGTTTTTATGTTTATTGTCTTTTTTTAGCACTTTATGAAACATAATAATGTCACTCAAACTTTGGAAACTTTAAACATTGGTCCAAAGGGACCATCAGTATTCTTCACGTTATGGGACTGTGGATTGAAAAATGGTATTTGAGTTTTCAAGTCATTTATTGAACTATTTTGATGTTTTTTATTTCAGCTAAAGGCCATTCAGAAACATGGTCAACAGATCGTAGATAGTAAACATTTTGAAGCTCCAAAAATTGTCAAGGTCATGGAAGAGGTGACATTAAGGAGGGAAAATATCAAAGAACAAAGTGCTGCTCGACAGAGAAATCTGGATGATGCCATGCTTTATGCTCAGTTTAACAGAGATGTGGTTGAGGTATTAGTTAGATTTGGAAAGGGTTTATATCTGTTAAATCAGTAGTGGATACAGACTTTGCAAAAAGTGGGAGTGGAATAGACCCTTTTACTGTAACTGCGTTCCTGTTACTTTGGGTGGAAAATAACATGTTTTCCTGGAAAAATGACATCGGCGGACAATCAAATATGACATCAGAACTATTGTGTAATCGACTTTTGTACACCCGGAAGATGCTTCAACGCAATCGTCAAAAGCAGGAACGCAATATCATTAAAAAGGTCTATTATACAGTTTCATTTCAAAAAAGGGGTGGACCAGAATTCTTAAAATTTCTGTATAATTAATATTTTGTTTTAACTTCTAGAAAAGGTTAACCTTGATCTGCTTCTGGAAATTACTTTCTTGTTCTCATTAAAAGTCTGGGAATATTGGGATTAAAAGATGATAAGAGAAATATGTATGGAATGTTCTTATTTTTATATATTTTATTGAATATTTTAAATATGAGGTTGGCAAATATAACTTCACAGATTTTCACTGATGTTTTTGGTTGCAGTGATATCTGACATTGTGTCACTAGTTAAACATATGGAAATAGTTTGTTACTTTGGTTGAACTTCAAATATCATTATTAAACTTCAGACTGAAGGGTGGATTGATGACAAACTAAAAGTAGCATATGAAGACAATTTCCAAGATGTCACTGATTTGGAATCCAAGATGAAGAAATTACAGAAACATAAGGCATTTGAAGCTGAATGTGTTGCTAACACTGACAGGATAGAGAAAATTAAACAGGTAAATGTGTCGCTAACACTGATGAAAAAATTAAACAGGTAGATAAGAAAATAATTCTTTTACACAGACATTAATCAAATTCAAGTTTTTCTTAACTCTATGAGCTCTTCCCTTGAAATAAATGTGATGAGCTCTAAACTGGTATACCACTCCATGTGGTGAGCTCTATACTGGTGTACCTCTATTTGTGATGAGCACTAATCAGTTATACCACTCCATGTGATGAGCTTAAATTGGTGTACCACTCTTTGTGATGTGTTCCTAACTACTATACCACTCGTTGTGGTGAGCTCTATACTGGTGTACCTCTATTTGTGATGAGCACTAATCTGGTATACCACTCCTTGTGGTGAGATTTAAACTGTGTTATACCACTCCTTATGATGAGCTTAAATTGGTGTACCACTCTGTGTGATGTGTTCCTTACTACTATACCACTCCTTGTGATGAGCTATAAACTGGTATACCACTCCATGTGATGAGCTCCAAATAGTGGGAAACCAATCCTTGTGAAAAGCTTTTAATTTGTGGTACCACTCTTTGTGATGAGCTTATATTTGTGGAATCCCCCTCCTTGTGGAAAGCTCAAAAATGTGGATTACCACTATGTGTGATGGACTCTTAACTGGTGCTCATGTGAATAAATATTATTTTCTACTTGTTATAGCAAGGTGATGTTTTACTGGAAAAGAAACACAGAGATGGTGAAGTTCGTCAGTCACTACAGAGACTGATGTCAAAGTGGAATGAGTTATTAAAGGCTTCAAATGACCGAGGCAAAGGACTGGTGGAAGCTAAAGATATTCTAGAATTCAATGAACAAGTGGATAAAGTGGAAATGTGGATTAGAGAAAAAGTAAGTTGCTATAAGTCTGAGAAATAGGAATATTCTCCAATATATTGGTAATAATAGACTATAGATGTCACGGAAACCTTCATCCAAACCACTTTTGAATATTTGATTTAGTGAGAAAAACTGATAGTGGATTTTATCAGTTTTTCCTTTGATCCCACTGTTTTCATAATTCCATTATTAAGCAACCATGCTGATTTAAAAAAAGTATTTGTAAATCCAATGTATTTCATGGCATGAGGATTAATCCATCAGTGATTATCTTGAAAGAGCTGAAACTGGTTGGAGAAAGTTTTATTCTGTGGTTGTTAAAAAACTAAGTTAATAGGAACCTGGAGTATATAGGAGCTATGTACAGATGAGACTTAAACACTAATTTTTAAGGTTAACAAAGGTTATACAGACTGCCTTGGTGGTGTAATAGTTAGCATGCTCATCTTGAGTGCCCAAGGTTGTGGGTTTGATCCCCAACCAAGTCAAACCAAAGACATTAAAATTGGAATTTGCTGCTTCTTCCCTAAGAATGCAGCATTTAGGAGTAAGAGCAAAGTCTGGCTTAAGTTGATCTTCTGGCTTAAGTTGATCTGTATTACTTGAGATATTGAAATAATGTGTCTTTTGAATTTAATATATGATGAATTTTTCAGGAATCATTGGTAAATGCTGGAGATTTAGGAAGAGATTATGAACATTGTGTAGAACTTCAGAAGAAAGCTAATGACATAGAATCAGCAGTAAGTAATACCTTATTTTACCTGTTTGAGTATTTTTTGTGAACCCTCTTCTAGTCTAACAGTGAGCTTTTTATGATGATATTCAAGAACTCTCCAGAATATTATTAGATTCTGATTGACCTTGTTATTATACTTTTAAAGATGCTTAAGTTGTTTAGAGCACTTTGTTTCATAGCTTGATGGTAGAATTATAGAATGCCTTTGAAAGTCAAAACCCATTTGAGTTTTTTGCATGTTTTTGTGTGTTCTTTATGCAATTTTTCTTAATTTCTATTTATTTTGTTGTCTGCAAGTACATGATATTATTTTGATTTCAGGATTTACTTAGTGTAAGAGTGTTTGGTAGTAGAATTTACATTTTCTTGACATTTTACTTATCACCCTAAAACAGTGTCCTGAATATTTCCCCTAGCTTGTAGTTGTAGCTTGGATTCAATGTTGGTATCTGGCAATATTTATTGGGACATTAATTTAAATCTTATAAATATTGGAAAATTTTAAAATATTGAACTAAGTTTGAAAAAAAAATTATCTCTGAGAGCTTCCCCCCACAAACATCTCTAGCATGGCTTGACACATCTTTTTTGCTGCAATTCCTTCAACTTTTCTCCTAGCTTGCATCATAATTGTTTTCCATTTCAGCTCTCCTTGCAGTCAATTAATTTAGATTTTTTTGTATAATTTATCTGCCTTTATGGTCTGAATTTAGATAAAGGTATTCCAGTTCCAATGACATCTTCTAGAATTGAGACCATATAAGCTAAACCATCAGATCCATTGGTGTTAATTAAATATCAAAACCTGGAAATTCTTATAAATAATTGTGTTTCTCATTAAAAAAAAATCATGACATGCTCCTCTTAAACATGTATTTATGCATGTTGCATGGAAATTTTCTTTGTGCTGCTTCAGATATACCATGCCGTCTTGTAAAAGTTACAGGTAACAAATCAATGGCATGGCATGCTGTTTTTATGTTGCCAAGGTGACAGGAAATACTGTATTTTATTTGGGTTTTTCTAAGTTAATAAATATTTAATTTTGTAGTATTTGTGACATTTTATAGTTTTTACAGAGTGCTGTCACATGATAAAAGTTTTTCACACTTCTTGTCAATTAGTTTTCTAACTTTTTTTCTAAATGTTGAAATTTATCAGTCTTACATGAATTTCAACAATTAACATAGATTGGATGATATCAAAATATCACAGTTTTATTTTACTTTGTAGATAACCACACTTCTGTAATGCAATAATAAACTGTTTCTACCAGTATGTAAAATTAATTTGTGTGCAATGTCATATTATTTAAAATGTGTACATTTCCCATCAACATTTTGAATGTTTTGTTAGACTAAACAACGTTAGGATAGACATATATGGTGGCTGTCTACAGTATCACGGCACTAAATTTTTCAAAGTGGTGCCCAATTTTGGTTGAAATAGCACGTGAAACAGCGATATCATAGAAGCCACGATATGGTAGGAAGGCAGTATATACATATACCCTGTGTCAGTAAAATATTCTTTCATTCTTTTCTGTTCAACATTTATTCATATAAAATTTTATAACATTACAGGGAATAACAGTAGACAATGGAAGAATTAAATTCATAAACGATTTGGCTGACAAGTTGATATCTCAAGGACGAACAGATACTGCCAAGGTCAAACAGAGAAGGGATGCCATGAATAAAAAGTAAGCTTAATTTTGATTGGATTACTTTAAAATTAAGCTGCATATCTTTGATAGAGGGCTGGAAATAAAAAGGAAAAATATCGTTGATTTAATATTTGGTAGAAATAAAAAATAAGTTTAATATCATTGCTTTTTTGTTTCAAGTCAACAGTATTTGTTTGTTTGTTTGAATGGGGTTAAACGCCACTTTCAACAATATGTCAGTCATATCGTGACAGTCAATTTTACTGGTGGAGGAAGCCAGAGTACCCGGAGAGAACCACCGACCTTGGGCAGGTAACTGACAAACCTTATCACATGCGATGCGAGTTAAACGCAAC
>JAULBM010189694.1:0-17559 GCA_032357055.1 Geukensia granosissima
TAGTGTTGTGTTTTCTATGTTTGTCTTTCGTTTCATTTTGTTGGCCATGGTCTTGTCTGTCTTCCGACTTAACGATTACTGTCTTTGGTATCTTCGAATTCCTTGTCCTTCAGTTTGATTGCAGTCATTCAGTTTTATAGGATTTGGACAAATTTCAAAATGAGAGGCAGAGTTTGTTTAATACCCGTTAACTGCATTCCATTTAGACATGTTTTGTAAGAATTTCCTGTACTATTAAAATACTTAGTCCACCTAAAGGTGATCATATGATTTGTCATTTGACAAAAAAGCATACAAACGAACAACTTTCGTTTACTTCCCCATTAGAAATATTCATACCGTGTTGGGTTACAATCCATTTACTGATTCTCAAGGAAACATCTGTTGATATTTCCTCACGGGGTCATACTTAAAGTAGTCCTCGGCTGACGGCCATCCAGGATGACCGATCGGCACAAAATTACCAAAAACTGGGCCGCACCTATTATGAAACTTGTTTAAATTATCTCAGTAGTTCTCTAGAAGGTGTTCAAGATGTGAAATCAAAACAAACATATCGAATAGTCAGACATATGACTACATTAGCCCAAACGATGTATGGGACAAACGAGTCAAACATTTTAACCATGGTTAATTTGACATGTTTTAACGTTTTCAGATCAATGAAATTGTAATGAGTAATTTACTCAAACAATTAAATTTATGTCGAAGATTCTTTTAACTGATTGAATTTCGGATTAAACAATTTTGCAAGCAAAAAATAATGTAGTTTTATGGGTAAAGACTGTAGATCGAAATCATCTTATGGAAGTATGATAATTGATAGGAATAGGAGAGGATCAAATCTTTTTCTTAACAGTCCCAATTTGCAAAAAGTCTTCTCTTCTGACTCCAGGTATGAAACCGAGAAAAAACAATTCAATTTATTGTTCTGTATTAAGATACTTTCGAAAATTAGATGCAGATCAGCTTTCATAATCCAACTTTGGGTTTCAGCGTTTCAGCTTAATGTTGTTGCATTCAGAAAATTATTTCTGAAACAAAGTATTATACAGTGTTTTTCTTCTAATTTTAGATGCGAGTTTGATAAAGCCAGATGTAAAAATAAATCTCTACAGATTCAGGCTGAAGGACCATGTAGACCATAAGTTCCCGAATCAAACAAAATAATAAAAAATTAACAAATAAATTAAAACAAAAATACAAAAATAAAATAAAATAAAAATAATCAAATCTTATCGAAAATATTAAATTGCAAAATATAAAGCTTTCCCTTTATCCTTTGTTATATCTTCGTTGTTCTTATTAAATTTTGCCTGAAATACAACACATTAGGTAGTATTAAAAGGACATTCATGAGAGAAATACCTATTAACAAGATATATATGTTAAAATGCAAAGAATTTCACAAGTGACAATGGTATCTTCCCATTGTCGTTAACTTGATGCTTTTCCTAACATGTGCGTTTCTATCACCGATTTTGAATAACCTGCGGTTTATACAACCGAGTAAGGCAACGGGTACCACTAGCGGAGCAGTATTTTTTTACTTTTCTGGAGCACCTGGGATCATCCTTGTTTTCTTAAAGATCCTTTTCTTTAATCCAGTGTAGAATAACCATGCGAAGGATCAAAAGTGCAGAGTCAAAGGACATCACAAATTCGAAACCAACCAAAATATTAAAAGGAAACAAAAAGAACAAAAGCTTAGACTACACGAACCCCTTTGCAAAGAAGGAATAGGGCCAGGTGCTTCGAAAGAGTTAGTTCCCCCTGTCCCGCGCGCGACATTCGTCGATTAATCCTTAATGTCACAATCGGTGTCAAATCGGGAGGTCAAATTCGGAATATTGTTATTTCGTGTCTAATCGGGAAGAAAACCCACGAGCTCCTGGTGGACATGAATGAGTTCAGATGCTTCGAAACTGCAAGCATCGCCTGTTTCGCGCGCGTCACCCGTCGTGAAATCCTTTAATCCGGGTAAATGTCAATCCTAAAAGAGATAAACTTAATTATTGTTAAATTTCCAATAACAGGTCTCAACTTTTGGAGGCCAAACTTTGTACACAACATATTATAGTTTGAACGTAAATTATGCACTCTACATTGGGACGTTAAAATTCGTAATATACTGAACAAAGCAACAAATTTAATGTGAAATATCATGTGCAAAAAATTGGTAATAAAAATGTGTTAAATTCTCCCTTCGTGGTTTCCCCCTACCAACTGGACTGGTCAATTGTACAATTGTACAAATATGGTTTCTACTGATTGGATAATATTAACCCCTGTATTTGTTGCAAAATCTTACTTCTGCTAGGCATGGACATATGCATCGCAATATTTGTGATAATAAAGAAAACATCAAATTTTGTCCCCATAGTTATGAACAAAAAGAGCAAATATGAAACAAAAGATTTTATTTAAATAATATGCGCTTGATTTTTTTAAATTTAAAAAAAACACAAATTTATAGATTATTTTTACTATAGAAAATTTTGTAAATCTCAAATTTTGTATAGTAAACTAGTCCCGAATTTCGTCGAACTTATAATTTTTGGGTTTGGGCAAATATGGTAGTGTTAATCGTGATAAATATCGTGAATTTTTGTTTGGATAAGGAAAGTTTTGCATTTCGAAGGTAACATATCAGTTCTGCAGCTGGTAAATAAGCAAATCGCCGAAATTTTATTTTCCAGCAATTAAGAACATTTTCTTTCGAATAAGTTTTCAGTTGAAGATATCATTTCTGTGCAGTATTTTTTTTCTTTAAAATGTTTTTTTCATTGTTTGCTATAGGTCAGCATTTATATGCAAATTAGGTGTACACTTCTTGGCCATAACATGATTGTCGTTTTATGAATGGGATTTATTTCAGGTGTAAAAGCTACAAGTAGCTTTTTATGTTTTTTTGCAAAATATTACATTTTGTAATATCTTTGTTGAAGTTTTCAATAACGCATACACTTTATCGTATGTTTAAGTCAGAATCTATATCTCGGGACTATGAAACTCGTCTAAGTTCTCAAGATTGATCAGGTAATTTTTACTACGATTTACACTTTTTAACATCATATTAAATTCTTGTGAAAATGGTATGTTTCGATGTTTCGATGTTTCGATGTTTTTGTTTCATATATGACAATCAATTTAAAAAAACGAAAGGTGCAGGCAATCAACGAAAGGGTAAGCAGGAATATTGCCATGTTAATATCGCATTAAAATGATTTACGTTCTGTCTCTATCTCAGAAATATAATGTTAATGAAGAATTATGATCTATTGTCTTCTCTGGTCTCATTGCTTTCCAGTTCTTTGAGACTTCCACTGAGGCTTAAATGATTCGGTGTCGGCACAGCACAAATATACGGAAGCCCATTAGGGTCATTTGAAAAAAAATGTCGACATTACGAAAAACTATGTCAAAATAACGACATGGCTACGTCGAAATGACGACATAGCAATGTCGAAATGACGACATAGCAATGTCGAAATTAAAAGTTATGTTGAAAATACGACATAGTTTTGACAAAGCATTTTCTGAGAAGAATCAGTTCAATAAAAAATCCTTATAAATTGGATGAAATTCCCACAAAAAAAGTGTGAAATATTATTTTCAGTAACGGTGACCAGGATTTTTCAGCTACGGATCTCAAGTTTGATAGGGTTTTTTTCCCTTTTCTATACAGTACTGCTGAATAAGTTTCGTTAAAATCAAATGAGGGAATAAAAGTATGACCATGTCGACTCGAAAACGGTAAGAGACTGCAAACATCAACCTTTGTCATTTATCGACTGGTTATATAGTTCCAATGGGAATCAACTGTGCTGCTTTAATTTAAGACTTATCTATTAACTGATATAAATTTTAGTTTTTGCCAAACTATGCAAAGATCCTTCCAATACCAACTATAGGGTAACGTTAGTTTTTGTGCTTAGAAGACAATTCATTTTGTAGAAGTTGAAATTCTACTGTCACTTGGTGGGTGGCTGTCTCATGGACAATCATGCCACATCTCCTATTTTTATCATATTTCTCATCCGATTTTTAAGATTTTTTTTCATTTTATCCGTCCATAAACATGCTTTGGTAAGATTGAAGGTGATGTTTGCTCTTATCGTTTTCGAAATAATAGGGGTCATAAAATGTTTGTATGCCAAATAGTCATTTTGTTTTTGTTTCCGAAATCAAACTTTAGTTTCCTCATCTGATTTTAACGAAACTTAACCGTACATACCGAACTTCTGTATATTAAATAGGAAAAGGAAATTAAAAACCTTATCGAATTGGAGACCCGAAGATCAAAGGTCAAGCTTACCCTTACTAAAACTAATATTTTACATGTCTGTTTTGTGTTAATTTCATCAAATTGTGATGTTTCTTAATTAGATTGATTCTTCTTATTATATGCTTTGACAAAATCATGTCGTAATTTCGACATAACGTTGTCGTTATGTCGACATATCTATATCGTAATTTCCACTAAGCTATGTTGTTATTTCGACATTGTTTGTCGAATTTTGACTTAGGATGTCGTAATTTCGAGTCAGCTATGCGTTACTTCGACATAGTATGTCGTAATTTCGACATATTTGATTTTAACAAATGCCCCTAATGGGCTTCCATGCAAATGTTTTTGAATGTAGCTAAGGGTAAAGTTTAGCTTCCTGATTTTCTTCCTATCATATTACGACAGCATTGAAAAACAATTGGAAGGAATTTCTTCCACGTGCAATGAACCATTACGTATTTCAGGGGTTTAGACTTTAAATAAACAAAATAACGACAAATTTTGTAAACCATATGTGATAAATATCCTAGCAATCTGAAATCCGTTTGGTAAAAACCCTAGGGAATATCTGTACACCATCAGTGAAGGCTCCTCAATATATTAAATAATAAGAACCAATATTGTTGATGAATTGCGAATTTCATTGAGCCTTTATGTATTTTAAGTAGTAACCTCTCACTAGCAGCGTGAAATCTGAAATTTAAAAAAAAACAACCTGTTTGTATTATTGGTATCTTGCAAAAACATTGCATATCGATTAAAAGAGCATATTTCAAAATTGTTTTTGAAACAAAATTTATCAAAAATAGCCAAATACATGAATCCCTGTATAGCTGTCTTTTGTCTTGACCATTCATCGGCAGTTACGTAAATAAACAAACTGCTACACGGAAAGGTACACGTTCTGTTTAATATTTAAAAAACTACCATGCCAAGAAATGACACAGAACAATGCATTACCCTCATATTAAATAATAACGACAGCTTAAGACGATTGTATTGGTGTTCAAATAAAAATATATATCCGTTCGATGAAAGCATTTTTCTACTACGTAACAAGCAAACATAAATCACGTGCAAGAACTAAATTTATTCTTGTATGAGCTTGGTATTCCCTGTTCAAAAACATTAAAAATAAGCCAAATCAAACTATTTTAAAGAAAACGTAACCATTTAGCTTTTTGATGACGTAATAATTGTTTCTTTCATGCAGTCAAGGCTTCTGAAATTGATATTTGTTAATTATTTTATGTCAAATTTTGCAGACAATAAAGACATTCCTGAAGTCTAAACAATCGGTGAAAATTTGGGCCAACACCATTTTTGTTGCGCACATTTTATTAATTCAAGTTTGCTTTTTAAGTTTATTCTTAATTTTTTTAAGATAAGCTTAGAATTATATAATTGAAAATCTATTTCAAACGCTTCATTTGGAATTTTTCCAGGTAAATTTATCCTAATTAAATTTCTTCATGCACTTCAACACTACGTATTTCTAATACTTTTTGCTCTCGAGCTCGCTTGGCTCGTGCAAACCGGTAAACAAACCCCAATTTTAAAAGTTAAAACTCCGCAAATAACTCATGCATATTCAGGACGAGATCATATTAATGATGAGTGATGATGAATGAACCCTGCTTTGTACTAGACCGACACACTGAGCCGGATTTTTAACATGGTTGTTCACGAAAGCGACAGTCCGCAGAAAGACGTGCACTTTACCCAGACACATTACTTTGACTCTAGGTCAATAGACCTTGCTCTTACTCCTAATGCTGCGTGCTTAGGGGAGCAACAGTAAATACCAATTTTAATGTCTTTAGTTTGACCAGGCCGGGGATCGAATACACGACCTTCGCACTCCAGGCGAGCAAGCTAACTTTTACACCACCGTGGCGGTCAATTACAAATTGATAATTCTGAAAAACAAGGAGGAGGATGAGAAGATTTTCCTCCAACACAGACAAACAATTAAGATAAGAGTTTTTGACAACATGCATTTATACCTCTCAAAAAGTTTTAAAATCTGGCTTTGAATTTGACTTCTCATGTCGATTGTTTTGGAATACAGTGCTTATTTTTCTATGTTTGGATCGTGAACTGCAATCATTATTGTAAATTAATAATTTAACGTAACGGGCGATACAAGTTGTAGGGAAAAACAGATAAAGCCTTAAACAGAAAACACATGATATTCAAAATACAGAAAAGTGGAAGCCCTCTTTCCGGGCTCATAGGCTCAGACATTCCGGCACATACCAAAAAATTGTTTTTACAAGAACGGTATTATGAAAAAGGTAGTTCCTCATGGTAGCTAATATTATCTTTATGGATATTTTATTATCTTTAAGCATTATGGAATGCCGTGGTTGTATTTATTCCTTATTTATTGATATAATTAAATCTTTTTGTTAATATCAATAAATATGTTTTATATTAATAAATATTAATCAGCATTTATTGATATCCTAAATTCCTTTTTAAATTATGAATATCCATTATTGCTTTATGTATATCCTTAAATGATTTATTAATGTCAATAAATCATTTATTGATATCAATAAACCAGAAGGATTTTTTAATATTCATAATTCATTTAAAAATATCAATTAATACCATTATTTATTGATATCCATAATTCATTTATCGATATTGATAAATCGCATGATCGGATGTATGACATCCACAGATCAGATAAATCGGCAGAGGAGCAGAGGCCTCAACCATTTTGAAAAGGGTAAAACTTTTTAAAAGTGTCAAATAAGCTTATGTCATTGATATAATTCGCAATTTGGATATGATACAGCAGTAAGATGCCAACCATTAAACTTTTGGGGTAGGGTTTGATTTGGAATTTGTGTCTCTTTACGGATGTTCAGATGTCTTAATGAAAATCGATAGAATTTATTGTATACTGTGTAAAAAGGTAAGCTATATTGTGTTGTTAAAAAAATTACAATCAAATATCTATGTCATGGAACTAATTTTCAAGCAACGTCTAGCGCAAATTCCTTCAGTTACTGTTGATTATATATAAATTTTTCTCGATATAGAGTACAGAATCGGTAAACCTCGGATGACTCCGCTACACTAACTCAATCCCTCGGATGTTATACTGGATTTGATACGTTTCTACGCGCTACATTAATTCGCCGGAAGTTGACCGTGTCACCTATGACTGTATATCCGAATTTAATATAGTACCAGAAATGGCAACATTAAATTCCTCTACATAGAAGATTTCCGAAAGTAGTTCCAATGGCAGCTGACGTAATACAGACGAAGGTATAAGGAGGGTACGGACTCGACCGAAGTTCCGACGAGTGAAAGAGTACATAAAACGACAGAATTCTAAAATAGAATAGGAAAATATAGCTTTTATCATATATTATCAGAAATAAAAGAAAAATTAGGATCACCGATCTCGTTTTCTTGCTTCATTAATAAATCTAATATTCTGTAGTGCAATCCTTTTTATAAAATTAAGTAATTGGAGTTATCTCTCCTGATATATAATTGATGTTATTTGAAAACTATTATTAACAAACACTATTTGTTTCATGTTTTCTTAATATTTGGAGGACAAGATTTTTTTTCTTTTTTCTTTCCTTTTTTAATACATGCAAAGACAAATGATCCATGCCTTAATTTCATCATTTAAATGCCTAGTGAATTTTGATAAGCTATATTTAAATGATTTAAAATTCTACTGTCACTTGGTGGGTGGCTGTCTCATGGACAATCATGCCACATCTCCTATTTTTATATTCAATGAATATCATTAGAACAACTTTCATTTCTAATTTAAATAGTTGTTACTGTTTAATGTTTTGTTACGATTGGTACCTTTCATGTTAGACAATCACCAGGTTGTGTCCGATGACAAAAAAAAAACGACAAATTCATCATGATTGCTGACTTACTTTGATAAGAAAGACAACGTTATGCGTGGTACAATTATGGCTTTAAGAATTTTATCTTATCTTATGATCTTATGTACCATGAACATTATAACAATATGTCAGGTCTCACATTTATAATCCTCTGGTTCCTAGTAGGTATGTTAGAAATATTTTGTTAATTATAATAGCGATAATTATCTTGAAATCAGACTCCGAAGTTATCGAAGGTGCAGACGGAATCGTAAATTCAAACAAACAATTGCAAACAAAACAAAACGTTAGAAACGCATCAATTTATAAAACAATTCCTTCAATACTGAGGATTGAGTACAACGAAGCTAACGAGGTTGAGCGCAAGTGCACAAGAAGATTTAGGAGCTCCTGCTCCACCAGTAGCACCCTTCGTCTTACGCGGTGTTTTAAGTCAAAGATAAATCTAATTAATCAAATAATCCAATCATCAATCAGTTAAGGAACGGAATCGAATTAACCACTGTGGATATCAGCCCGATTAAGATGTACAAGCTTAAGGGTAACGCAAAATTAAGTCTTAAAATTAAAAAAAATATATATATGTTAGAAATGCACACGTTCATCATTTAGCCCTCTCAGATAGAAATCATCCTTATGCAAGCAAAGATATGTTTATGAATTACCTTTTTTCTAATCAGTACAAAATTATTGAAGTACAACCCAATCGATAATTTGACGTTCCTGCAAAAGGTCTTTTGCTTCTTATTGTTTTTCTTGACAGGAAGTTGATCCTAAGCTTCATTATTGAAAATTCTAGCCGAAACGTCTGATAGATGCGGCTTCTGTTGTGGCCTGCATAAAGTCTGTTTCTATCTGACATGGCTCTATCACATTAAGACATTATGTCGTGTGTTAAGAAACAGTTCCGGTTGCAAAAGACATTCGAAACATGTGTTGTATATTGTTCAAGGATGCATGTGTTGTTTATTGTTCAAGAATGCATGTGTTGCACATTGTTTAAGGACGCATGTGTAGTAAATTGTTCAAGGATGCATGAGTTTCTTGTACAATTTTCAAGCTAAGGATAAATTTGTATAACATTGTTTATTTGTTTTTATCGTAGGACACCTTCGTTTATCGGCTTCACTTTCATCACGTGATTTATGTTCTGATATTCTTCATCACAGATGTCCAACTACTATTGATTTTACTGGTGAAGTGTTACAAGATCAGAATGGGAAGCTATACCGAAATTTGTACGTATAACACATATATATTACTTTAACCGTTCAGAAGAATTAAAGGAAAAAAGTTTTAACAAGTATAAATACGTTTCTACACAAAGACAAACAAAGTAAATGCGTTTTCACAATATATCCCATGACTTTTGAAGCCGTAAGGGTTAATTAGTTGTCAGTAGTAAGGGTAGTTGCCTGCCAAAAGTATTACATATAGGTCCTACGCTGTGAAATTCATAGTTCGAACAATTTCAAAACTACAATCTTAACACAGCACCGTATCTTTAATGGATATTTGAATGTAACCATTCAATTAAAGGCTGAACTGGACAATTTTTGACAGAAATATGCATTTGCTTTAGTTCTTAAGCTTTGGAATACGGAAAGGCCTCGAAAAGTATCGCACTAAATAGTTGTTCCTGTCAATTTTTTTGGATTTGAGTGCTTCCTTTGCTATGTTTGGACCTTTAACTTCCTATGTTTGGGTTCTTATTCTAGTGATTAGAGGTTACTCCTTGGAATGTACATATAGAATAGCCAAAATTTGCCATATTTATTCAACATTGATAAATTTGTATTCTGACAATATGAATGTTCCTACGTTTTACTGGCTTCCTTAAACTTATATAACTCCACTTATGTCTCAATTTACTTCCAATTATGTCCTAGTGCCCTATTAAATCTCGCATTGTTGAATTCTGTAATTAATGTTATGAAAATTCACCTGTAAACTAGTTTTGGAATGTTAAAAATTTCTTAGATGTTTTAGACAATCTAAAGTCTGTCCAAGTTCCCTTTGCTTTATGCTACTATAGACAGTTATGATTTGTCTACACCCTATTCCACTTTACCTTATTGCTTATTGTTGAGTTCTCATATTTAATCAATTGCTCATTCAAAAGTCTGATGGTTCTTACATATGTTGCGATAATTATAATCATTTCTCAGCGATAAATCGTATAATAAATTTACTTGTTCGACATCATCTGACATGAAATTAGCCGTCGAATGTCTACTTGATAATATTTGTATTCGCTTTGGCAACACGGTCTATCGACAGATAGTTGGTATGCCAATAGGCACAAACTGCGTGCCCATTTATTATAATAAAATATATAACTGATGACGATCGATATAGAAAACAAATTTTCAGAAACACTTTGTGTTGCAATGGGGAAACTGAAAAAAGAACTGATAGATTAATAATAAATATGGCATCGCTCTTCATTTGGTGGATGAATCATTTTCGAGAAGTAGTAAAAGACGTTCTAAGATAATGAAATGCCAAAATTTCTAATAATTTCCCTTTCCTGTAATTTGAAGCGGTTTCCATAAGATGAGTGCTTTACAATTCAAATGTCTAGTGTAGAATACCCACAACTCTTTACCTAGTCTGGGGTGCAACATACATCGTGATATCCTTCAACTCTAATCCGTTTTAACGTTAATCCGAGAAGAGGTCAACCTTTTGTCGTATTACCGGTAACAGGTAACTCGTTGAGTTATACTGATACCGTATGGATCAACCAATTCATGATGGCGACCATAGAATCTAGTATTACATATGTTATACTTGATATTGTGTTATTCAGAATTCATTCCTTTTTTAAACTTTAGGATAGGAAGTGATTTAAGTAGAAGGAATTCGAAGATACCAATGGGGCAGACAGAAATTGTTAAGTCGGAAGACAGTCTCAAGAAGAGAATACTATTGTACATTTTTGATTTTTGGTAATTTTTTCTGCTGCGTTCTCTTTGGCTATTTCTTTTACCTTTCAAGTACGCAGATCAATATAAATCGAAGGTCGATAAATGATGGTATTAGTACTTAACTGATACTTAAGATCTACTGGTTCAATAGAACAATGAAAAAAAATTTGCAATTGTGTTTTGAAAATATAAATTACATGTTTGAAATCACTGCTTAACCATATATATATATGGATGTTCATACAGTGATATGTATTTGATAAATGTCCAGTGTTTAGTATTTTCTTTATTTCTGTACAGCTGTGAATACACTCAGGCAAAATGTAGGGACATATCACTGGAGATTGACACAACATATACATGTACAAAAAAGTTAGACTCTTTAACAGAGATAAAAGTAGAAAATACTAGAACAACAACGTCTGGAAACAACTCCACGACGAAAATTTCGACAACCACACCGACATCAACATTGACGAAAACCACTCTCACAACAACTCCTATAACAACAACATTGGCGACAACTCCTACAGCAACGTCGACTTCGGCTTCAACATCGAGAAAGTCAACGATGACTCTTTCAACTGGATATACAACTAAATACAATTCAATCAGACCAACCTTGGATGAAATGCAGCAGATATTCTGCAGTCAAAGATATTCAATTGTATGTTCATTTGATCCTATCAAAGTTTGTGCAACAGATGGAAAAACGTATGCAAACTAGTACGTAAATATTTCAAAATATATTTTAAAATTTTGTTTTGTTATGCTAAGATAAATTTCTGGATCTCAGTTTTTAATTACTTAAATTTCTGTTTATTTTATGTTATCCGTGCTTTTGAATGTACGCGAATATTTCTGCAAAGTTTCAAGTTTGTTTTGTTGACGAGAATTCATTGCTACAGAAAATACGTTGTTGAATGGCATAAAAACATTCCCCATTTCTATTCAACATTGATAAATTTGTATTTTGAAAGGAATGAAGAAGACATAATCACATCCACCATGAAATTAAATGACGACTTTTTCTAATATCTTTACCATGTTTATTTATTAGAATATTAAGATTGGGATCATTTAAAAAATAATAACATACAACACGAAAAACTTTTTGAAAATAGCAGTGCGCTTTTAATTCCACATCTAAACATCGTAATGAAGCAAATAAAATTTTAAAACACAGAATCAAATTTTTATAGTAAATCATTACTCCTTTTTTTTAGCTGTGAATTCGCCAAAGCTCGGTGTGACGATACCAGTCTAGCAATAGTGCATACAGGAAAATGTTAGTAGTGTACACAATTAAATAATAGATTGACCAGTTAACCTACAAACATTTAAATTGTATCAATTAATTTTTGCAATAAATGATAGGAAAAATAAGCTATCAGTTTCAAGAATTATTTGGTCGTAATAAACAAATAAAACTGTTTAAATTCAATGCAACTTAATAAATCGTTAAGATTTGTTATTCTTTGTACCAGTTTATCTTACTTACATATTAATGGAAGGTTCCTATCACATTGATTTTGTATTAAAAATCAGGTTGTACTTATTTATGTTGTAAGACATGTTTAAATACCGTTGAAATGATAAAATAAATTGCACATAAGAAGGAGGCGTTGATTAATTTACGGAAATAGTAATCCTTCTTGAAAATATCTATGTAAAATATGGCAATACAGTTTTCGGTAGTTTGTCGTTATGCCATGAACACCTTACACGTTCCACTAATTGAAGACTTACTTCTGTATTGCTAAGAGTAACAAGTAATGGCAAACGTTTTAAAGAACAATTAAGAAAACAGCTAAAGATTAAGAAAATAATCTGGATTAAAAAAAAAACAACTTAAGTTATTAAAAGCTAAATTAATAAAGGAACCATAATACTCCTTTTCGACCTTGAATTTAATATTACACAGGGTTGTTTACCGATTGAGCAGCTTTCCGGTTTCTTGACATCTTATGAATTAACGTTTCACAATAAATGACAACCTTTCAAACGCGGATTCAACCCCAGTTTTCCATGTCATCATTTTTCCAAAGGGGCAGAGTCACAATATTGTCATACCCATAAAAACAATTAAAATAGCGTGACATCGTGCAATCATATCTCCTATTAGCTGAAATGAGAGAAAAAACATTTGATAATCATCAATCATCTGTTTATATTTTTGGTATCAAATTGTAAAGTTGTTAAAAATTTTGGATTTCTGGGAATTCGTATTTAACTTTTAGGCTTGCAAAAATGAATACTTTTGAATTAAATATAAAAATAGAATATGTGTCTTGACTATCCATGAGACAGCATTCCACGAAATGACCCTCGAAATTTAAACTTTATTTCCGGCATCAATAATGACACGCACATAAAATACGTTGCGTGGTTAAATCAGTTTTTTGAGCGCCCAAACCTCCTCCTATCCTGGGACAGTGGTGTAGCAAAACAGCAATGAAAACTCACGATAGAAATCGGTTGACCTTGAGATTGATAATGAAAACAACAACAAATACAATTAAAACTAATACATGATAAAACAAAAGTAAGTCAAGCAGTCTACAAAAAGGAAGGGGTAGACAGAAATCGTAAAGTCGAAAGACAGACAAGACCATGGTCAACAAATAAATAATAATTTGTTCAACAGCATTATTTGAAGACAAACCAAATTATTATATTAATGTTTGATGGTGCTGTTAAAAAAACTCATTAAAATTGGTGGATTTTTGGAAATTACTTCTCTGCTTGAGAAATCATAATTATTTTTTAATGTTTTTTTTTCAGAATAATTTTGCATAATAATATGTAACAAAAATTTATACTTAAAAATATAAAAAATATTTAATATTTAATTTATGATATTAATAATAATATTTTTGTGTCGTATTTAATTGTTTGTTTTAAATATTTTTACAGATATTTCATATGTTACGTACTTGATTTCAAATAAGAATATTTTTAAGACTGTCTTTAGGTTCGATCACCAATCGTTCTCATTGACAAACATAAATTGTGTGTGTGTGTGTGTGTGTGTGTGTGTGTGTGTGTGAAAGTTATGAAAGTTCTTCATAGCCAATTATTGTTTTCAGTCAGACGACACAGTATAAAGTGATGGTTAGGTGGTTAGATGATTGCTAACGTCCATTGCAAAAAAAATTATGCTCTCAGTCGGACGGAAGCAGGAGGTAATGACAAGGGAGGAAAGAACGCATGCAAAGAATTTTTGCATACAAATTTGCAATTCAACAAATACACCACATAAAAATGTCCAATGTGCCGGTAAATATTTTATGTATAAAAGTTTGATTTGAAACAGCAAAGTTTCTAGGTTATTTCACTTTTTGTCACACCACATATGTTTAACAAGTTATATCTCAATGTTGTTGTTGCTACCACATAAATACAGCACGGAAGAAAAAGGTTGGATTGTTGGATTCCCTGGAGAGATGCAAAAAGTCTTCTTGGAATTAAAAAATGCAAATAAATATTGATCAGTTAGGTCGGCAAAAAACCAATGTATGTGCTTTATCTTTTTGGTACTTTAAAAAGACTTTGGTCTCAGAAACTAAAAATTAACAAATTAGTAACAAATATAATTATCAGTTTTTTTTTCATTGTCTAATCGCACGCGTGTAGTCCTTGGATTTTCCTGTGCTTCATTTTGGGGTCACATTTATTTTAGGTCCAGAAATAATAATTCGGCTTTTATAAACTATAACTAATGAAGACTAGCAATAAAATGGTGAATATTAGTGCCAAATAGAGCAAGCTGCAGAGTTCAGGCAACAATGTCGCACAAATATTATTTATGAACTTTTGAATTTCACTCATTGTAGCCAATGTACAGATTGAATGAAATACGAGATATCATAAACATTGTAAGTTGTTTAAAGACTTTAGATACTTATGCATTTTAAACTTACCGAATTTTCTTATCAAGGTGTGCTGCAATAGCCTTTACGTTTTCACAATATTTTTTCTAATATAACAGATTTAACATTTTATAAAAATTCTAAAACTAGCTTGGATAACCTGCATTTTTCCCCTGGCGTCGGATTTGGCTTCCCATTTTCTTATGATTGCATCTTTGACTTCTTATGGTTTGGTTCTAATGCTACAGCTGATGCGAGGTTACTTTTTGAATAGTACATATAGCATACCCAACATTACTTCAAACAAAATAGATACTTAAAATAAATTAACCACCCCTACTAAAACAGTCCCAATTTGCTTCCTGTTGCTAGAATATTTTCGCCTCGTCCCCCAGCCCGCCCCATTAATGAAAATATTGTTTGATATCTTTTATCGACCTGAATATGTATGAAATATTTGCCACAGAACGTTAAGCAATACTCATATTTACTTGAGAATAATTGAAACATTGGAACAATAATGTTTTGAAAATAAACATAGTACTTTCATTCAAAGTCCATGAATAGCATTGATGAAATATATGAATGCGAACATTCATTATTACAGTGACTATATAATCATTTGATACTGGATAAATTGATTTTACAAACTTAAGAAATGTTAAACAATATTTCATAACTCTCAGAATTAAACAGTTTATAAACTTGTAGGTGTTTCACTGGTTTAATAGTATATTTATGGCGTATCAACTACTTAAAGAAACTACATTAAAAAGGGTAGTGAAACTCATCACCAATAAAAAATACAGCTAAAGTTCATATATCCAGATACGATCATCTCTTTCAAAACCCCCCGAAACGATCTTGTTCAATTGGTAATCGGTTAATTAAACATCTGAAGTTACATAAACCTCTTCTTTAATCGTCTGGTAATTGTGCAAAATACTTTTCGAATTCATGTGATACCGTACAAATTTTATATTCTGCAAATTCAATAATTCAAACATTAGGGAATATCATAAATCCTATTTTACAATATTTGTTTAAACTGATCGTATTATCTTCCTTTTACTTTATTTTAACAATGTTGTACAGAAATTTGTTTCATTTTTTGAATTCAAAACTTCTGGAAATACGACAAGGCATTGTCCCCGCCGTTGGATTTGGTTTCCCATGTCGAGGTTTTTTGGATTTAAGCGCTTCTTTTGCGATGTTTGAGTTGTATATGGGGACAGTTCAGTTATGATTTTCAGGAGGAGCTGAGGAGGAGTCGGGAGTGACTTCACTAGAAGTTACTTGAACCGGAAATGACGTCCTGTATGGTGTCACCGAAAATGACGTCACTGGACGCGCGCCATTTTTTCCAGCGCTTTTTGGTTTTTCGAGATGTTTTGGTATTTTGATTGTGAGAGCAAAGCCCTTGTTCTAGGCGTAGAGTTTTACGCATGCGCGAGCGGAAGCGCGTCATTTTTGCCCGCTTTTTTTTTAGTTTTTCTGGAATTGTCGGGTATGATCGTGGATGTTCGAGATTTCTTTGGTGTTATGAGTGTTAGGGCGAAGCCCTTATATAAGGAGTAGTGTTGCGCATGTGCGAGCGGAAGCGAGCTTTGTTTTGTCGTCTCGTTTTTTATTGTGAAGGGGACATCACACTGTTTTCCCGCGATTTTTGTCCTCTAAGTTGGGGGTAGTCGATGCAACTTATTATGTTCTTTGGTTTTATGAATCGTTTGACTTTAGGGTCTTGTTATGGGGTTCCATAAGTATGGGGGCAAGGGAACATAAACAACCAAGTCTGATTTTTATGTTCAGATACTTTATTGAACAAAATAACATTTCTTCACCGTTTCTCCCCTGTATTTCAACTCCCCTTTCTCGTTCAAAGAGATGTCTGGATTCGATCTCAGTTTTCGTAATAAAAGTTCTGCCTTTTCTTTTAGTGCTTTTAGAACACTTTAAATGACTTTCTTTTCCATTGTTCATTCTGCCTTTTCCTGAATTACTGAGATGCTCTGTTCCGGTTGGACCGTCGCTTGTTTTGGTCTGTAATCCTCGTAAAGATTTTTGTAGCTGATAATTTCAACCGCTCTTCAACGGGTATATCTTCTCGTTCTAAGACGCCGTTTTGCATCGTTTTATCTAGCGTGTTCATGGCCTTTACTCTCTGTTCCACTGGTGGTTTGGGTCTATCTGCCATGTTATTTGGATTGGACAAATACTTCATTTAGCTCCATTGTCCAAGAAGACTCTTTGCATCTCTCCAGGGAATAAATGACTTCTTAGTCACAGTCGTTCTGGTGTTTGCTGTTTCATATCGATCAGTAAGTATCCATTGGGTTCGGCCGTTGTGGCCTCGTAGGTTTCCAGTATGAACCCAGGCTTTTGTGGGAACATCTGTCGAGCCAAGCTGTGGATCTATGAATTGTCTCTGGGATTCTTGAACAAGACTATGTAATTGGCATTCAAACTAATGGTTCTGTGGTATTTGTCTTGATGAAATGAACGATGTACATGACACTGATATTTCGATGATGACTCTTCTTAGTAAACAAGGAAGCCACACGTTCGTCCGTTTC
>JAULBM010189805.1:0-17556 GCA_032357055.1 Geukensia granosissima
GGTACAAACCCAGGCGCGAACTCACGCCGTATTGGTGATAGGTCTGATAATATGAGCGGGGCCCGGGTGGCCGAGTGGTATAGGTTATTGATTTAAACTTACCTGTATATATCACTGTAGCCTATCACCTAAACGGCGTGAGTTCGAGCATGGGTTTTTACCATAAAAAATGTTGCGTTTAACTCGCATCTCATGTGATAAGGTTTGTCAATTACCTGCCCAAATTCGGTGGCTCTCTCAGAGTACTCCGGCTTCCTCCACCAGTAAAAACTGAAATATTGTTGAAAGTAGCGTTAAACCTCAATCAAAAACAAACAATAATATTATGAGCAGGTTGATATTCGATGTTTGAGTTTAGTTGAAACGTTTATATTTACCTTTCACATTAACAGATTATTATTTCCTTTTGTCATCATTTCAATCTTAACAATAAAATATTTATATCTCACGTGTAAAGCAGTTCTTTTATCCCTGAAATCTTGAAGATGAATATCTGCACCTGCATCTAATAAAAGTTTCATGAGCAAAAAATAGTTATTGATCTCTTTGTTAGCGAGAAGAGTCATCAGAGGCGTTACACCGAAGTCTGTCGTTATGTTTGCATCGGCACCCATTTGCAACAATAACCTCACAAATTTTTCTGAACCTTCGTCTAATGCAGCATGAAGGACAGATTTTCCATATTTGTCTTGGGAATCAACGGCCTCTTGATCTTTCTGTATCAGCACGCATGCTATGTTGTCATAATCGGTACTCAAGCAATATCGTATTGGCGTCATTCCCCATTTGTCCCTGACATTTACCACAGCGCCGTGTTCTATCAACAGTTTCACACAATCGAGTCGTCCTTTTTCGCATGCAATATGAAGAATAGATTTTGTGCTAATGTTTGCGTAATCTTCGTATATTTGGTTAACGTTGGCGCCACGGTCGATAAGTCTCTGAAGTTCCACAACGTTGTCACTCTCTACTGCATGATAGAGTGGGCCAGACAAGTCCTCCATTATGCTGCAGTTATATTGTAAAACTCAATAAAAACTTCAGTTACTGTAAAAGAACAAAGCAAACTTTTATTAGACATTAGATTAGGATATTTGATGCTCTGATTAAAAACGACAAAATTTTAAAAGTTTTCGATAGCTTTTATATTGGAACAAAATGATAAGAAAACATTGATGCATCAGTGGGCCCGTTTTTGAGATATACGCATTTTAATTTTTGGCGGAAAATGGGTTCTCTTGATTTTGCATAGGATTTGTCTGAGAAAGTTCTACCAATAAAGATCAATGAATAAATACCACGGGTATAAATGACAGTTTAAGTTATTTAAATGAAATTATGTAAAAAGTTGCGGTCACTGGGCATAAAATATAAGTGCTATGAAATGGTTAAAACCAGAGGAGTTCGTGATCTGACAAAATGGCTGAACTTGAGCAGCGAACATTTCGCAACACTTATGAATACTAGTTCCAGACAGAAATATTTATTGCCATGTGTCAAAAATATGGGTATTGTAACCAATCTAGATTGCACAGTATTGTTTGAGTGTCTAATAAGACAGCTGCAAAATCGATAGTTTGATATAATCATTTGACTTCATTTAGCAAACGCTGACATATTATGATGATTATTTTAAAAAGGCCAATAAAATACGACCAGATAACGCGTTCAGTTATTTTAGGAGATCCTCTTCCGGTTGTTTGAAGCAACAATGAATTGATTTTGTAATTTCATGCGCCATTATGCAATCAAATGGGCGTGTCTTATCTATATATATCAGACAGAAAAGCACTGAATTTTAAATCGGGCAATTCATTGAATGTCTTTAAAGAGACAGGGAATGCTTTTCACACCAAACTATCTCACTTATCCCCCTTTTTGGCATAGCTCGTGCTTCCAAAAAAGGTGTAACTTTTTCAGTTTTCTATAATGCCTTTTTTGTCTTGGTCACGGTTTACCTAATATATCTTTTTGTGTCCTGTTGATGGAACTTTTGTTGTTTTTTCTCGCTTCCTTGTTAATATTATAAGACCATGCACCGGTAACAAATATAAAATTACCAATATTAAATAAATATGGAAAATCTAGGTATGCTTTATGTACAGTTCAAGGAGTAACTTCTCATCAGTAGCATTAGAACCGAAACATAAGAAGTCAAAGATCCAAATATAGCATAAGAAGCACTCAAATAAAAACAAATCGAAATGGGAAGCTAAATCCAAAGGCAGGGACAACTACTAGGTACATAACTTTTCGAGGCATTTCCGTTTTCAGTGTTTTAGAATTTTTGCAAATTACAGCAAATTCCTTTAAATTTCTACAAATCACCCAAGCAAATTCGATCTTACGTTGATTTTAGATATCCGTTTGTTTTTGACTCGTTTGTTTTTACTAGTAAACATATCCCTAGGTTTTTTGTTTTTACTTACAGTTTGCAGTCCCACCAAGAAAATTTGATCTTAACATGACTTTCGGATACTAAGAATTGAATTGTTTTAAGATTTTTGCTTTACAATATTTTTCGACATGAGTTTACAAAATGAACTTTCGTATTAATGAAAGCGTCATATATTCATAAAATTTGATGTCTAAGCAATTCTCGCAATTGAGTCCTCACTTCGAATGGCTGTCAATTACAGACAAAATTGAAACAGCAAATTCAGCGAACTATTTTAAACAATTTTAAGAAGATAATTTTGCATAGAAAATTTTACAATCATATCTTTTGGATAGACTGATCTATTTGGATACGTATACAAACGAACATACATATAAACAAATGAACAGCTATTAAAATACAATCATATGCACAAATCAAAAAATTATACTACAATATAACATTTTTCTATGATTTTTTAAAACTTAGCATTGATACCGACCACAGAAAAATTAAGCTTATTGGCAATCCGGTATGAAATGCAATTCTCATTTCGAAAACATCATAATAATCAAAAGCTTGTATGTTTTTTTCATTTGTGAAATCCAAAATTTAAGTTACAATCTACTTCACAGTACGACAGCACTTTTTCTTAAAATTTTAATTCAACAGTTACAGGACAAGCTTGTCAGGTGCCAGAACTAGTAAGCAAAACACGAAGTTTGGATATTTAAATTTTGCTATTCGCATTCGAACTATACAAAATACACGCGCAATATGTGTGAAGGTTCGGTAACATATACTCTTGGCATATTTTCAGTTATCAAATTGATCAATTAATAATGTGCCCATTCATCACTTATTGAAAAGGGAAGGCACTTTAATTTAGGCCTAAACTAGAAAGGAAAAACAGACTATGTAATATCTGTAACGAATTAGAAGATGAAAAACATTTTCTTTTATATTGCCAAAAATTTACCAATCTACGTTCTGAATTGTTTTCTGCATTAAATATTCAAATCAATGATCTGTGTCCCAGAAATACATATTGTAATTCAAATATGAAAAAAAACTGATGAACCCTGTTAATAAGGATGAAGCTTTTTATATATGTAATTTTATAACATCATTTTTTAATATCAGATAATTCATTTGTTTTTTATATGAATTTTGTTTAATATACATCCATATATTGCATTTAATGTCATATTAACTATGGGGATGACACCAATGTTGACATTGGTTTTTCTAATAAAAGATTAGTTAGTAAGTTAGTTAGTTAGTTAGTTTTATACAACGGTATATCCAACCAAGAGTGGACTTCATTGTGATGTGTAGAGCATTATTTCGTTACAGATACTTTTGTAATGCATGTTAATTGGATCCACATACATTGTGTTTTGACTTGCATATGTATAAATAGAAGGATGTGATGCCGAAAAAATGTGTAATGACGCCTAATAACTAAAGCATGCAGTGTTTCTGGGTCAACAAAGTGCTTCAGTACTATACATACTAACAACTTTAACAAATTATCAACTACAACAATACATTTGGATGTCTACATTTGTCATATAGTCGTTCGCCTTTCTTTTAGCATTTTAAGCTCGTTATAAAGAGGGATATTCAACCCATGTTGAAGCCGTTGTGAAGACCTATTGCTATCTACTCGGTAAGATGTGGCGCGTCCTCTAAGACATTTAGACCTTGTTTTTTTCTTTTCTTTTTCGTGTTGGTTAATTTGCATGCCAGCATATATTGAATGATAAATGATACCAATTTTGTTTAAAATCTAATAAGATAGGGGAATAAGATTTTCTTCACCCTAGTCCGGTTTTAAAAGAAATCAAATAATTGCAACAAATTAGTATGTAAGCATATACAAGAAAAGTTAAATTTTTACGCTTCACACTATTTTGTGTGTATTTCATTCAACTTCTAGGGCAACCTCGAGGGTTCGACATTCCAAAGAAAATTATTCTGTATATTTTGGTTTGATCATAGCTATCGAGAATAATTATGAGCACCTTTTGTTTTACACTTTTTTCTAATGAAGGCTTTTTGGTGCAAGGGTTAATTTTCTGTTTAGACTTTCATTACAACTATTTTAATATTTTAAAAGTTACTAATTACTTATTACAAAACTCCTTCTTATAATAGTAATGTGAAATTACAAATTACATCATAAGGAGTAATTTGGATAAGAAAAGGAAGTGTGAGCTGTGTGAGCTTTACTATTGCCATCCCATTCCAAGAACCTGTAGTCCATCGCGATCGGACGTTTATCCGTTACTAATTTTGCATTGTTTCGATTATTGTTACATTTTAATTGTCCTTTTGGCCTTGCTAAATGGAATGTTGATCGTTGTTAAAGGTAATTGGACCTTATGGGCAGCTGACTTGTTAAAGTAATACCTTAATTCTTAATTTCTATATTTTAGAAACAAAAAACAACGTTAGATTTTGCCAGGTATGTTTCGGTTTTAGTGCTACTGGTGAGAGGTTACCTCTTGAAATGTACATACAGCATACCCAACATTTTCCATAATTATTCAACATTGGTAATTTTGTGTTTTATTTTACAATCGTACTAAATAGTACAAATTACTACTTTAGCACTGTTACTGTACCAGAATAGATTTATGTGTTTGTTGTCAAACATTCGTCAGTATATCAGTATTGTATAGATAATTAGTAAATATACTTGCACTTTTAGATAGAATAACAGATTCATGCATGAATAGTTGTTGCTATTGTTATTACCTTGGAAATGCACATTATTAAGCAAATAGTTTGTCGTCAGGAGCGCGGAAACCTACACGCAACAACGCCCTTGAGTACACATGAAAAGGTTAACAAAAATGAAAACATTATATTATGCATTGAAATAAATAAACTAATAAAGTATAAATTATGAATTGGGTATTCTACCAAAATAATTAAATTTAAAAATAGAAGATGTAGTTCGATGGTCTATGAGACAGCCAACCACAAAACATCACTCAAAATTAATTATGGTCTTCAACAATGAGCTGGATTCCATAACAGACAGAAAACTGAAAAAAAAAACAAAGATGAAGCTATAAATAAAATATGATAATCTGCCAAATCTGTTCAAAGTACCTTTGATTTTACTTTACCAGACCATACAAGACAGTGTTCCGGCTGGTTATAAACTGATGTGATGATATTTTTTATTTGTTTGCTTTAATGATAATTGGTTATATTCTATTTATTTCAAGTTTGCTTTTTCAGGGGTGGATCTAAACAATCAATCTTCGAAATTTTATGTATACAGCATGAAATAATAAAAATTTTTAGGATATATTTGACCACATTTTTTCATTTCTTTTAATTCATTTGAAATATTATTTTTCCTAACAAATAGTATTTTTTTAATTGTCGTCTTCATTTAGTTTCAATAATTCTTTTAAAAACTTTTTGAAAACCACAAAAATGTCTGATTTTAGGACGAAAATTTGTATAAATCAATATAATGGACAGACTCCAGTCAAATAATGGAATTTGAGTGACTGAAGATTTAGCGTAGTTTCTGCGAAATTGACCATTTTTGTCCATCTTCTTATTGTTTTACTATAAATATACACAACTTCCCAAGTGTTATGCAAAGGAAAGGCCTCGAAAAGTAATGCACTTAGTAGTTGTCCCTGCTGTCCGATCTGGCTTCCACTTTCGATTTAGTTGGATTTGAGTGCTTCTTTTGCAATATATGAATCTTTAACTTCTTATTTTTCGGTTCTAATGCTACTTATGGGAAGTTACTCCTTGAAATGTACATATAGCATACCTAAATTTTCCGTATTTATTAAACATTGGTAATTTTGTATTTTTACAGTATCGTGTATTATCACTGTAATGCCTTTCACATCACTGACAAAGGATGATGAATAAGAGATGTTTATCTGTAAAATATACTATATCTATAAATGTATCCATTTAGTGTAATGTATTTAAAATTGATGTTATCTACTTGTTTAAATTATTTATTTAAGAAAATTAGTAGACTAGAAAGAATAATTTATTTCCTTTAGAACATAAATATTAATATTGTAAATACTGACTCATTTAGGCACCTGTTCTTGTTGTTTACATTCATGTAGTATACAATAATATTCCTGTGAGTATATGTTTTATTTTTACCCTTAAATAAATAACTTCGCGCAGTTCTCAACATTATATAGAATTCAGCATGTTGAATTCTTGCTTTTGTTCATAAACATTTCAGCTACGATAAGAAATATCAGTATGATATTAATACATGAGACACAGCAAACATTTATTATATTTACACAAAATCGGTGAACATGTATTTTATACTTTTGCTCTTGGCTGCTTGTTTGCTTGGGGTTTTTCTAATTGTGGAGACAATAGAAACCCAAAGCGGTAACTTCTAATGGGAAAGATAATAGACAAGGTAAACCAAAGAATAAGACAGAAACAACAAAACAGAGAAGGCTACATTGAAAACTAAAATATGACTACATACATAATAAGCATGAGCAATAAGCACCTGACAAATTACAGCGATATTCGGTTGGTCCAGAAGGATATATAGTTCCTGTATCTTTTAAAATACACCTTACGTTCTGGCAGTCAAATGACTGTTTATGGAACCATATATCTTGTCACTGTAAAACCAGCCTACAGAAATTCAGGGTCAGATAAAAGTATGGTAAACGCTATTGCGTAATGCTAAACATGAATCGTTAACAGTGGAATAGTTCTTTCGTTTGATTTAAATTAACTGCAAACGCGGAAAACACATATCATTTCATTAAACCCAAACCTCGCACTCTAAAAAAGCTTGCCATAGAGTATAGCAAAGTTTGATATCAAATGCCCACTCTACAGAAAACGATCCGTATTTATTTCACGTCGGCCGAAAACCATTAAATGTCGGAGGTAATGACTACAGCCGATAACCAACCTATCTGAAGAAACAATTTGAAGATACCAAAGGGGTAGAAATAGTTAAATAAGAAGACAGACAAGACCATGTCCAAAAAACGAAACGAAAGACAAACATAGTTCGCACAACACTATACTAAAAACTAAGGCTATCACGAAGCCTAAAAAAACAGAATGAATTTAGGTGCTCCGGAAGGATAAGTCTATTTTCTTGTGTCGGTGGCTGAGACCTGGAGGAGTGGATATAACATTTGAATACATATAACCTATGATATAAATATACTATCGATACTGTCGAAGAGAATCTGTTTATCGAAATATTTATGGATATATTCATTAAAGATCAATCCCGGGGTATCATGAATGCTACCACATACTATCAATACGATTAGAATGTGAAAAGATGAAGTTGTCAAGTTTGTCACCGGGTTCTATCTATAGTTCTGCTTCACTGTCTATTTCAAGATGAAGGTCAAGATAAAGACGCAGTACTACAAATGTCTGTTATTCTTAATTTTAAGTTCATTTAGACAGACGAAATGTAAATCCTCACCGAATCCTGCACTTTTCAGTGAAAGATCATTAAATATGAGAAATTGAAATTAAAGGTTTTGGCTACCTCGTATTTGATATGCTGCAACTATAGACGCCTATGCATGAATGGAGTAGGCACAATTATTATCCATTGAAATGAAGATCGTCCTTTAGAAGAATAGTTCACCAAACTTAGCTTATATGTTCTTAATCGGGAGTTTAACCTTTATAAAATATCGTTTTGGAATTTTCGATGTTAAAGTTGTGTTGCGTCTAGTGTAGAATACCCATGCGAGAGATAAAAAGTGCATAGTCCAAAGAGACCAGACAAACTTGAAACAAACCAAAAGACAAAACGTAAACAAAAAGAACAAAAGCTTGTAATCCACGAACTCCTCTACAAAACAGGAGTGGAATCAGGTGCTTGTGAAAGGTTAGCATTCGCTGCCTTGCGTGCAACACCCGTCGTGGTTTCCTTAATGTCAAAATCGGTGTCAAATCAGGATGTCAAAATCAATTGTGTCAATTTGTGTCAAATCCGTTAAAGAATCACAATACTAAAACAATCCATGTGTATTTTCTAATTCCGTATATTATCTGTTTTGTCATAAGTTTTTCGAAGTGAGTGACAATCAAAAGTATGCTACGACACCAACGATATCTTGCCTGTATTTACGTTATAATCAATGGTAATTGAACAGACATACATATGAAACCGTTAAAACTCGATGGTATTTTAGTGACCATTTCGTTAAGAGTTGCTAGCGTTATACAGTTTTTTTCCTTTTTCAGGATGATTTTAGATTCACCAGACATCGACACAACAAATGATGGACTAAATTACAGTATTGGTGCCACCGAAACTGCTACCAATAATTATGATGGAGAAAACCTTTATTTATCTAACCTTATTTGGATACTAATCGTTGCTACAGCGGTTCTGTGCATTACAATCTTACTAGTTCTTAAATGTATTAAGTGGAGATTTACACACACACACAAATTTGACGAACGTGGGTGTAGCTATGATATTACTACATATCTTATTATACAAAAGGAGCACGAGTACCTTTCAGAAAAGGCAGGCATCGCCAGAGGAATTCAAAGAGAAATAGACACAAAAATTCACAAATCAACTAGAAAATATTTTGATGCGATTTGCCATGAAAATTATAATTTGAGGAAAACAAAACCATATAAAAAATCAAAGATTCCTGGAAGAGGTTCTCTCCAGAAAGAATTTATTAACAATCCAGGAATTTTTTATGCAGCACATGCTTTAGAAAATCATACAATTATACACAATAATTCTGTCAAAAACAAAATGTCACAGAACAATGATACATCGGATACGAATGATAATGGAATTCGTAATACAGAAATACAAACCTCTCCATCTCTGATGCACCAAAGGAACTCGCGAAGGATTGATACAACTGTACAACAAACGGCTGAAACTTAATTACTGCTACAGTATACTGATGGCTTTACTATGCGTCTTTTTTAACATAAAATCATTGTCTTCAGTGGCCTCGCTTTCATGATGTTGGCTCGTCATCTTTCGTTGTTGTCAGATATCCAAACTGCCCCGATTCTGTACATTTCGAAGCTTTGTATTACTCTGTGATAAAAAATGTCATCTTTAAATGCGTTTGAAAAACCAATCAGTTGATATGAAATACTTAAATTATTTTTTTTAGTTTTAGAGTCAGAAATTGTTCACTTGTTCCCGTTTTCTATAGGATTTTCAAACGCGTATATCTTAATAAGAGACGGATACACAATCATGTCACATCTCATATTTTACATAACAAACTATTTACGATTCAAGATATGCACTATGATGTCATTATGACGTCACTTTCTGAGCCTATTTAACAAAATTAACTAAAATGGTAAATTATTAGTGATATTTAACCTTATTTCTACCAGAAAACATGGAGAACACTCGTGAAAACAACAAAATATTTTAATATAATTTGTAGAATGCCAAATTCCATCATTTCACCAAATATGATGTTATTTCTTGAGTGTGCATTACTTTCCCACTTTCAAATATGCTTCACAAACGCTAAAATAAATAGCAAAAATAAGACATTCAATAAAAATAGGCATATTTTGAGACCATTTTGTATATACAGTGTTTCAGTATCGGGTATAAAGTAAATGTTTTCTGTAAAATGGTTGTATCAACTTCATACATTTTCTTAAGTACACTGTGGAATTGACGATTTAGTTTTTTTTAATAATGTTTACGCAAAAAATCTTAATATCCCTCCAATAACAACTCCAATCAGTGAATATCAAATTTTGTTTGATCCCTCTAAGGGTTCCTACCTCCAAAGCGATTGTCAAGCGACTGACGCGCCATGTCGTGCGACGTCGCGCGAAAATCGCTAGGTGTTTATACTTGTCTGAGTTAGTTTTAACTTTTAATCTCATCTAAAATCGCGCGACATCGTGCGGTAGTCACGTTTTGTTTGGGCGACGGTCGCAAGATGTCGCGCGACAATAGCTCGACGAAGTATAGATGAGCCATAACGGTAAAATAATTCAAATCTTTCACACCCTTAATTAAGCTTATATAATTTCTCCTTCAATATTTTTGACTTTTGTACATCATTGTATCGTATCAATATTATTATTTCTTACTAGCCAAACGTTATATTTTGAGATACCATATTGGTACATTATTTTTATGCTATGTATATATGATGTAACATAAAGACACAATGTCTTTAAATAAATCTGTTAAATTTTGAATAGTGTGTTTTATCTCGTACTCAGAAAATTGACAGCGTTTTGTGTTTTATCCTCACAATTCTCATGCCGTAGCCAGAAATTTTCGAAGCGATCTTCACGGCCGGGACTCTGGTATATTCGGTGCAAAATCCTGCAATATAGACATTTCCTGGCATTTTTAATTTTAGAAAGTCCTGTTCTTTTAGACTTTAATAGTCAAACTTCTATCTGAATCGGGAGTTTAATAGTGCTTATCGGTTTTCAAGGGGTGGGTTCGACCTAACCCCTCGACCCCCTTGGCTTCGGTTATGATTCTTCTTTAGTGTCTTAATTGTTTCAACACACTGAATATTAAAACGAACAGTCGGATGTCTTATGATTTTCGCTCTCCAAAATTTTACTTCAAAACTTGTTTATTAGCTTTTCGTCGTCACAGACTTCGAAGTGTTTAAATCTTGAACGTGCATGTATTCTGTAGTTTTTGCGATGATACCAACTCGAAAAGGAAGAAATGAAGATTAATGAATGATCCCGCTGATTAAAATGTTGATGAACGATATTGATATCTGATCTATGCTTATTAGTTCTTTAAGTAGCGCTCCTTTCGCTTCAACGAAGAGACCAATCCACATTTTTTACAGTCTATTCCGTAATGATCGTTTGTTTTGCAATTTAGACTATACATGGCAACTAGTGTGGTCAGATTTTTTGTTTAATTGCTAGTTAGTAAATTTGGTTTCCTAGTGTGGTCAGACACATTTTGCAACATATCGAAATACTGCAATCGTGGCTCCGAGTCTTTGTATTCTTAAAGCTCATGAACTAGGTCTAGTGTAGAATACCCATGCGAGAGTCTTGGACAGATGTGTCACTCAGGATGCTTATCTGAATTTTGTTTTGTTTTTTGTATTATTTGTCGGAAAATTGATTTCCGTTGTGCTATAAAGGAAACGGCTCCGTGTCCATGATGACGTCAGGTTCGAAGCTTTTATATTGGGCGGCGTTAGAGCCAGTATCCTAGCGGATTTTTCTAGTTTAATGCATAAAAATCGACTGATGTCCTCCGGAACATATTGTCCACCAGTAGACACATGATACTAAATAGAATTCGAAGATATCACAGACTGAAATCGTTAAACCAGAAGACAGATAGAATCATCGCCAACAAAACTAAACAGAAGACAAATATCGTTACACAAAACACTACAATGAAAACAAGAGTACCTCAGGTGCTCCTGAAGAGTAAGCAGCTCGTGTAACTCTATGATCTTAGCGAGATGTTTCTCTCAATTTGCGGTAATCAACAACCTGTAAAGACATAACAGAAACGGAATTCAATAAAAGATATCTACAGTCATTGTAAAACGTGTATTGTGAACGGATATTGCAAAACAGTCAGTAAAGCCATTAAGGCGATCAATGATTGTGTAAATATTTGTCCATTGTTGAATGCAACCTTTAAATGAATTGGATTGTTGTCTCATAGACAATCAAACCATATCTTTTTTTTAATATATAAGGATACCTTACACTTCTTTACTTAAAATATATCACTTAATAAATATTCCAAAAAAATCTTTTTAGGACTTACAATCATCAGTTACCATTTGAACATCAATATATTCTGATGCATTATAACAATAATAATTCTATTGTTAAGTCTGGTCAATTATTTTGCACCATTCGTTCTTTTCTTTGCCGTGCAACTGCCTTCAGAGTCCGTTAGATTAGTCAGAGTTCTTAACACAAGTCAGAGTTTTTAACACAAGTGAAAACCTCTCTCTATCCTTAGCAGAAGCGACATGTTGTAAAACTAACAAATATAAAAGGAGGCTATTTAGTATTTTAATTAATGGAAAGACCAAGAGAAGTTTATAATATTATTGATCAAGAGAATACAAAACTATGTTAAACTTTCATTGCACTGATAAACAAATACCAAACATTGGATGTTGTATACCATGTCACAAGAAAACTGCTTTTAAAACATCGACAAATATGTACAGTTTTTAAATATTATATAGCAATAGATCAAACTTTTTTCGCCAAATGTAAGAAAAGAAAATTGTGGTCTATATTCCACGGACGCTGGCAATGGGCGATAGAACTCTTCTATCTTTGTTGTACCAAGGGAAAACACAGATTTAGTCTTTCGCCAGCTTAAACATTTAATAACATTTTTTACATACAGTCAGACAATATTACACTAAACATTTCTCCCTATATGAGCCCGCTTCAGATGTCAGCAGGTTAGGATCAACAGGTAAAACAACATGTAAGAAAATATAACAAAAATAGAATACAGTATCTATTGTATATATTTAACAATATGCATTCATATAATGAATATTGGCAGTTTGTAAAGGTTCAAGCAAATAGGGATCAATATGAATTAATGTAGTGAGGCTTTTCTATAAAAAAGCGGCATATTTTGATATGAAACCTTAGGAGAACAATATCTGAATGGCTCCGTCAGTGCGTTTGAAATTGAACATCCCATCTGTTTCTATAATGCTTTTATAACCCCTTATATCTGTCCCTGTGGTTTTCAAATGAATGAAGAAATAGATCGGCGACGAGAGGAGCACAATCAGTGTCTATCGGAATACCTTTTTTTCACTGCCGCATGTGGAGCTGAACAGCCTAATGCAAGTGCAGCAACGCTTCTTAAAATGATAGCCTGTGGTACCTTGGTATCCAATACAATGTAGGTAGAACTTCCCAAGGAAGATAAAACCATGAAATAGTACTGAGGAATACAGTTTAATGCTAGTGGATGTTTTTTTCGGTTGTTTACCTTGCAAAAATGCGCAGTTTAAATTTGGTGCAGTAAAAATTGGATGTAGACCTTTTTAGATAAAAATTGACAGATGTTATCCATACACATCAGGGTACAAATCTTGCAGAGCTGTAACTTTGGATTAAAATTGCAACGTGCAACTAACTTGAAATTCACTATAGAACATGTAGAAATAGGACATATAGTATAATTGTTTATGACACAGCTATTAAAATGTAGAAATTGTTAACAACCCAACATCTTCAGGTTACCATGACAAATATCCACTACATAAGCCAAGCTGTAAACGGCCCAATCAGATGAATTATATACTCTTGGAATAAATGAGAAAGCTTTAATCAGTCCTTGTATTGCAAATGCATGGTAGATGTCCTTCACGTTGAATTTGGCCACCTCTTTTTATTTTTTGCATTCGAGTACTTCTTTTTTACAATTTTTATGTGGTTTTTATAATATTTTGGTTCTAATACTTCTGGTGAGAGGTTACTTCTTGAAAATAACCATATAGCATATCAAAATGTCTCTTCAAAATTGTCAAACTTGTATTATCGAAACTTCAGTCTCAAAATGCCGTCTAACAAAGAGAACAAATATAACATATCTAAGGAAAAGCAGTCGAAACGGGATTTAACATAATTAAACGACACGGACACGATTAATTCCAAATTGATCGACATCTGCTGACATTATTTATCTACCTAACATAATTTAAGTACAAGGTTAGTTCACAACAGGAATGGGACCTAGTATCTTTGCCGGTATATTCATATTAACTCTGTTTATTAGTGGATTGGTAAGTAACGTATACTAAAACAGTTTCATATTGTTAGTATAAAACACGAAATATTCGCAGAACAAACAACAGTTACAAATCAATATACAAGGTATCAAGGGTTGCTTTGGAAAAATGATAAATGACAATGGTCACGTGGTATCTGTTGATGTAAAACAATAGTTTATACCAAACCCCAGAACAAAATAAGAATTAAATAACAATTAATTTTGGCCTAATATGACTACTTATAGAACTGTTATGGACAAAAATACTGTATACGTAAAATAATCAAGTCATCTTTTTGATTGTTTTGTTAAATCATCGGAGCTGTTGTCATCATCTACTTGGTCTTCTCAAACTTCTAAATTTGACATTATGAAACTCTTACGTCACAATCATTTTACAAAAATGACAAGGAACATATTAATGCTAATAGCAGAAGAAAGATTTGCAGATTCAGCAGCAGCAGTAATTTTAATTATGATTGCAGCTCTCCGATTATCCACCATGTACACAGCAGACAGACTGCAAGGCCAATGAATGTTGCATAAACAAAGATCGACCAATCGGAAAGAGAGATGTTCATGCTTATTGTTTCCCTCTCGGCACTGTCAATTCAAGTATGTAAGGCCATATTTTTAAAGATTGCCTGAAAAAGTGTGACTCAATTCATAATGTTGATACCTTTGACAATTTTTTACACTTGTTCGGTGTCATAAACCCCGTTTTGTTGAATTTTTTTGTTAAATTTCAATTTTATATAGAAGGTCAAATTTTTTTTAAAAACAGTTCGTTTTGCTTCACGATTCCAAATGCATGAGGGTCCCAAAAGAATCCAGTTCTTAATTCAGATATCTGACCTTAACCTTTCAGTTTATTTTTTTTGTGTGGAGACATATTTTATGTGATTTCTTTTTCGTCTGATTGTTTGTCTAACCTTTACACCTTTTGTGAATTTGAACCCCATTGACATTTTAGGTTTTAAAGAGTTAAATTCATCATACAAAAAAATTAAAACGTTTTTGCATTCATGATGTACTCCAACAAACCGGGGTGATGCCGGAAATAGCGTCTTGCTGTTCATTTCAGGTTGTTACGTTAGGTATGGTTCAGCATCATCACCTCCAGACCATCTAGTTTTCGGATGTCCATGCACTAAACCCCTTATATGTAAGGGTATAGGGGTTTACGATATTCCACTTGGCGAAGTAGGTAAGACGTTATATACATTAGATAACCTGCAGCGACTAGGCTGGAAGCAATCGACCTTAGTTTTTATCATTGCTGTGTTGTTAACATTTACAGTTTAGCAGTACATATCATTGAAAGGTACACTCCTTCATGAAAGTGCTTCCGCGCGATTTGGCAACACCATTTATTTTCAAATAGTTGGCATACCCATGACCTAAACTACGGTCTCCTCATTACAGATTTATTTTGATATTGCTATGAATCACAGTTTATGTCAAAAAATCAAAAACACTTTTCCTAACAGGATTAATATTTTTTTTTTTCTTTCCATATAGTTAACTTTCCGTTTTTTATGGGGACGTTCCTTTGGTCCTTTCCTAGGGTGTTTACATTTCACAACTAGTTCGGTTTGCCCGTGTTTGCACTCAAGTTTCTGACTTAAATGATCGTCATATAATCTTTATGGTAAACTTTTTCAGATGGAAAGAAAGATAATAAGACTTTTCACTAATTTGTCTATAAATCTTTCATTTGTTTTCTTATGCATTTCCATTAAAGATGTTTGAAATAATATCTAACAAACAACCCAATTAAAAATAGAATATTCAACACATTACAGTATACCTGAACCTACAAAAATCATGGAATAACTTAAATGTCTATCTATTGTCTAGTCTATAAGAAAATGTCCATCATTGAAATAAGGCATATTTAAAAGCCCAACAGGTAAAAGAGCTCATTTATGGTACAATTTAAATTGATCTATGGTGTCATCAGTTTTGAGACGACTAAAGCATGTCAAGGTTACTGATGATACACCGTAATAAATTTGTCATCTGTTTCCTCACGTTCATTGACAACACAGTATTATATCGTCCGGGATACTGTTTTGATGACAGCTTAGTGTCTTATCAAGAGAACTATTACTCAGAGGTTGCTTTCAGTAGCTGCGAACTGTTGTTTTGCAAGAATTTTTGTTAAGCATATTAATTGTAATTGAGATACTTTATAGTCGAATTGGATGGATTCTGTTTGACTTTCATATAGTCTTTTACTGCTTTGTTTTCTTTGATTTTTTTTTACCTTCAACAATCGTGGGGTTGTAAGTGTAAGGTATCCAACTTTAGTAGTTTAACCCCACCGCATATCTGATGTTCCTGTTCCAAATCAGGAATTGAGTTAAAAGGTTTGTCTTTGTATTTAAAAAATTTTAACATGTAAATTTTTAATAATATTCAATTAAGAGAAGTATTATTTTACGTAAACACGAGCGAGGAAGAGTTTTTCACAAGGAGTGGTATTCCATCCTTTTTGAAGTCCAAGTGGAGACCTCTGGATTTTTAAGTTCCTATGTTTTTCCCGTGGTTGGAGTGCGGTCTTTCATACTTTTTTTCGTTTTCATAAGACAAGTTATGTTTTCACTTCATTAGCTGACATTTGGTCAATATGAAAATTAATGAATGAAAGAATTAAACAATACTAAACGTGGACTAAACAAAAACTGCATTGACAGTCACTTGAAAATGAAACTAAATTTCACTGAAAGCCAAAAGTCAGTAATCTCTAAGAATTTACTCAGATGATTGATTGATTGATTGTTTGTTATAATGGTTTATTTATTTTTGCTTAACGTCCAGCGGCAAGTATTTCATGCATATTCAGTACGAGGGCATATAATGAGTAAGGATAATGGAACACGGCATTGTTGTTAACGTGCTATTTCAGGAAAGCAACATTCAAAAGTTATTTTTCTCACAATATTTGAACTTGAAAATGTAGCCGAGGTCGGTGTATTTTCCTATATTTTCTACATTTTATGTTGAACTTTCGGATATTTAAACTTCAAGATCTGAAACCAAATTTATGTAATTTTTATTTTTTATTTTTAGGTTATTGTGAACCTTCACTTTAAAGTGAGAAATGTGTACTTGGAATTTCAATCAATAAACGAATGTGTGTGTCTCGATACTTCCTTAATAAGACCAAATAGTTTCTGATAACATTGTAGCAGTGCTACTTTGCGGGGAAATTAGCTCACAGTGTAACCGAAAAAGAAAAAGGTGTAAAGATCATAAATGTTCTATTGGAATCAACAACGTAAATAATAACAAGATAAAGGAGTAGGTACGTAAAGCCCCATATTTGGCCCAAATTTTGGATTTTGTGACACAATTATAAGTTGTTGTGAAAATGCTGTTTAATAATCGT